>JBCJKH010059454.1:0-19006 GCA_039877255.1 Loriculus beryllinus | reverse complement strand
GGGGATTTGGAACTAGATGATCTTAAGGCCCTTTCCAACCCTACCCCTTCTGTGATTCTATGAATATTTTTATCTGTTCTAGATAATCTGGAAAATAACTCAGTCTTCTCCTGACAATAGGTTGAGGAGGGATTTCACTGTGCAATTTCTTACTCATTACCATAACTGACAGATAAAACCGTGAGTTTCAGACCATATACTTAAAGTACATGCATTTAAATACTATAGAAGCAATAAGACCAAACTTAGGATCTTTACCAAAAACCAAATCAGATTAACAACATATAAATCAAATACTTCGATTCTTGTTAGAGCTATGTCATGCAAGATTTTTTTAGAGGCATCACACAAATCCACAACATATTTATGCATACAAAATATTTTGTGAATACAAACTGAACAATACTTAGTCCAATATCCAGATGTGAGGACTGAGAGATTGGCAGTAAATTCACCCACTTCACTTCCTGTTGAAGTCTAAGATAGCCAAAAGTAAAAAGAGATAAAAATTTGCCTAGATAATTGGTATGAACAGCAAATATGATTTTCTCTTAATTTTTAGAGGCACAGTTTGAATCCTTTCAATTATTACCATCATTATTGATGGTTCAATTTTATATTTAAAGACTTAAATATTTTATGTCATCAGTGGCATATTGAAAGGCAAAAGTTTTTGGCAAAAATCCAGGTAACAAGAATTTGCACATATCAATAAATCAAACTGGGATGTTGTAGAACTTAAATGAAATTCTTTTTTTTAACAGTATTTTATCAAGTACATGAAATGACATGCACATCTCTTAGAGCATAACGTGACAGTAGTAATTGTGCAGTGTAGTCTTATTGTGTCAGAACTCTCGTAGACCTCATGGAATTTGGTCCACTGCATAAACAAAAGGGTTAATGGCAGGACTGCTGCATGTTGAAAGTGCATTTTTTTTTCTTCAGTTCAATGTCCGAGTGTAACTGACAAATCTAATGTTCAGAATATGAAAACAGTCAGGATGCTCTTTCAATCGAATGCATAATTATTACTAGATATTTTTAATCTCTGTGTTTAAAGCATTCATCTGGGAGGCAGAAAGTATCAGCAACAATTGGTGTCTTATGTTTTAATTGTAAACATGTCAAAACCAAACAAGTAATACAAGATACAATAGGTGTGTCTTCCCTTTGGAAGGCAAATACAGGTTTTTTACCTTTTACTGCACTAAACTCCAAAATTCTGTCATATTGAAAACTATTTTGGCCTGACCTTGTAGCCATCCCTTATTAGAATTCTTGGAGCAGACCTTCCATATCCATCCCACCAAATGTTCCCAGTTTGGTCTGTTCTGTCTTAATAGAATGCTTTTCCCAACCGGGCCAATATTATTAGTGTTTACTTACTTAACTGTCAAAAGCTTTCAAGTTGCTTATATGTTGGTAGGGACTTCAAGAAATAAGTACACCATTGCATGAGACCCCAAACGTAATGAGATAGTCTACAAAGAAACAAGACAGGCGAGGTAAAAAGAAAGAAATAATGTAAAACTGATCCATGATAGAACTTGAGAAAAAATTTAAATTTTCTGTTGCCTAGGATGCTATATTTTGGCAATACAATGCCTTTTGCCTAATCTAAAAGGCTACAATTTTCTTCTTCCTTTGTGCTTTGACTGTCAGGTGATCTGACTTTTTCAAGGGCAGTGATGAATTTCTCCTCAGAAGTGTATCACTAAGGTCAGTACCAGCAACAACCTTATCAGCCCCATCAGATTGCTGGATTGTCTGCTTCTCTATATATGCTTCTCTTTAGTTTCATCTGTGCTAGTTAATAATGTTTCTAAATCAATATTGGAAGATAATGTCTCAGAAAAAACAGAAATAAATAGAAGTATTAATAAGTAAGTATCATAAAGGCAGAAAACTTGGGTGGGTGCTGGAAAAAAAAAATTTGCCAGATGAAATTGCATCTGTGCTAAACCAATGTAGCTGCTGATGCATACAGCATCTTTTGTTTGTTTTCTGTTTGTGTGTTTGAGGTTTTTGTGTTTGTTTTATTTTTTTTTCCCTCAGCGCGTCACTTCTTAAACTCCCTCACGTGAAGAAATACCTTTGCTACGGGAACAGCAATGTCTTTTTCTGAGAAAGGGAGAAAAAGACAAAGTCAAACTACTCATTACAGTTTGCAAAACCATCATCAGAACTGTTTGTTTTCCAGTCTCTGTGTTCACCTGTTTTACATAATTGACTTCCTCCTCTCCCAACCCCCAAAAAATTCAGTCAAATCAGCAACTCCTTCATTCCAAAGACAAGACCAAAGACACATCAGGTGAAACAGCACCCTAGATTAGAGTTCATGCTTGTTTCAGTGAAGTGACAAAGAACTGCAGGCTGGGGAAGAAAGACTGTCCTTACCCAGCAGGAAAGACTGGGTAAGGTAGAGGGTAAATTACCTGAAGTCAACTTCATCCATATTTGGATGACAGTGTTGCTTCTCAAGCCTTGAAACCTGATCATTCTGCATTGAGAGAACAATCCTTCTTAAATGTCACTGAAAGTGTGTCTCATTTTCAAGACAGCCTGTCCTTTACTGATTCCAGCTAAAACATAAGCATCTACCTTGTGTGCAGAAATTTAATCATTTAGCTTTCTGAAAAAGAAAAATGTTAATTGTCAGCAGACAACTTTTAGCCAAATTACAGCATATTAAATTGCAATTCAAAATCACATGAAAGATAGAGACAAGTCTCATTTTAGAAATGGATGTCACCAGAATAGGCAAAATAGATAACTGAGGCCATGACTATGGAGATACCTTGTATTAAAATTTAGTCTATGGTTAATATGGGAAACCTTCATCATTTAATGTCAAGTTAGTGGTTTACATAAAGTCACTTTATTACCTTGGACAACTGTCCAATGAGTAAGCACCCACATCATAAATATGCACACATAAAAATATCAGTACTAATCAGAATGGCAACCTTCTTGGCAGACACAACAGAAAAGGGAAGAAGATTTGCTTAGGTGACAATATAGTATCTGATGCCAAAATAAAAATGGGTGAGCAAATGTTGGCACAGAAAACTGCCTATCAAATCAGATGAATTTAAAATTTATAAACAAATAAATAAATCTGTTATAATTGGTTGCCCCTAAATGAAATGAAAGCTAATACACACAGCATGTTTCCACCTTACTGGTTTGCACAGCTTAGTCATAATAAGACAAGAGAAAATTCTTGTGAATAAAATAGTAAGATACAGTTAAAACCTATGCTTTAAGATCACTGTATATTACTTTTGTGCACAGCTTTATTCTTTTTTTCAATAAAATTGTACAGTTTCAGGCATAAGTAAAAACAAAAGTGTTATTTTTGGGTTTTGATACATATTTTGATAACAACAGATGTGAATTGTTTTCTTTCCATTACTACTTGAAGCTTAGGAATTGACACTTTGATATTATTCCAAAAGTAGATGTAAAACTTCTCTGGGCTCTATATATATATCTTTTAGCACAGTGATATTTCCAACTATTTCTTATCTTTTGAAAAATGCACTGATACATAAAAGCAAATATTCTGAAAAATATATATTATCTTTCTAGAAACATATTCCTCTTCTATGTGATACTTTTATGCAGGAGTCAAGAAATTACCTAAAAGTTATAGTAAATGAATATACATTCAAGCTCTGATCCTTCATTATTCCATCATAATAGAATAATAGAATACTTAGATTTTGAAAGGACCTTAAGATACCTAGTTCCAACACTGCTGCCATGGGCAAGATGCCTCAAGCTAGACCATGTCACCCAAGACTCTGTCCAACCTGGCCTTGAAAATGCCATTTGTGGTAACATAAACCTCTAAACTAGGATTCATACTTCAGTTATTTAACGCTTTCTCTTTTTGTTGAAAAATGTCAATGCAGCATAAAATTAATTTTGCATATAATTTTCTAAAAGACCACAAAATTTTAGCCTTGGGACAGCAGCAGTAAGAAAACCAAAAAGCAACAAAAACAAAACCCCAAACCAAAAAAACCTACTTAAGGAACACTCAAAACAGCCAACAGCTTTTTATATCTTACCTTCAAACTGGACATCAACCAAGAAGCTTGGGTACACTCTTTTTTTAGGTCATTCATTATGCTACATTCTTGTTCCTAAGAAAACAAGTATTTGACAGTTCCAAGCTCTAGCATTTTTAAAATTATGCTTCTGTGCAGTATCACATGAAGTTATAAGGTGTAATGAAGGCCTACAGGAGACTATTAGCAAAGGTATTTTTAGGACTAGCAAATAGGGTTTTATACTCATTTTGTCATAAATGCCATATGCAGAATTAGTAATTAAGAGATACAGATGGAATAACAGGATCTTGGAAAACAGAATATCATTGTACAGCATTTAAAATACTATGGCCCTCGATTAATTTTTGCTTTTAAGAAAAAAAAAAAAAAAAGAAATTTCTTCAAATGTAGGTCTCAGGACAGTTAAGTTGCCCAGAAAATGTGGTGCACTCAAGGAGACTACCATGACACTTCCTAGGTTTCACTGTGAAGAAATTAACACTCCTGAATTTTTCAAAAATTAGCATAATTTAAATGAGAAAAAAAAAAAAATTCAACACTAACATGAAAGCTATGAGACAGTGTATGGCACATCACTCATGATCAATGGGCTTGCTACAGAAAAAAAGTGTGAGCAGGAAGCAGCTGATAACAGCAGAAAATTCCTTCTGTAGGTATTATACAATAGCTTGTAAACTGTAGGCTGTCCAGTTTAATGGCAACTACACATGGCAAGTTCTAGAGATAATCATCACTACTCATTTCTATCATCAATGTCTTTTGTGAATTTTGGCCAATCACTCAGCTATGTTCATTCACTATGATGGAGGTATTAATTACAGAATGAATGTATTTCACCTTCAATTTGTAAATTATTCATGCAAAGGTTACAGTTTCTTTGCATTTCTTCCGCATAATTAATTGCTCGATTTCTCAGCTGACATTTTTTTTCCATTGGAACTCATGCAATGCTGGCTAATTTTGTCTGGGAACATATGATACTGTGTTTTTTTCCCTAATTGGGTGAGTCTAGCTTTTAACCAATTAAACTTTTGTTACTAGCTACACATATCCACAAATTCCTAATTGCATTCCACAAAATATTCCCAGAAACATAATGGAAAATAATGCCTCTGTAGTCATTAAATAACATGAAATAACTTCAGTAAATACTGCCAAATAATAATTTTATTTTTTATTCATTGACTTTCCCAAGAACCTGGAAGGGCTAGATCACTGCTTGGGTTGGGCTGGATATCAGTTGGCGAGTTGTGAGCGGTTGTATTCCCTTCCCTTGTTATTTCCCTTATCATTATTATTATTGTTGGTAGCAGTAGTGATTTGTGTTATACCTTAGTTACTGGGCTGTTCTTATCTCAACCCGTGAGAGGTACATTCCTTTGATTCTCCTCCCCATCCCTCTGGGAGTGGGGAGGACAGAGGGGGGCGAAGAGATGGGAGGAGGGAGTAGAAACTGGGTTTAAACCATGACACTTACTGAATGTGATCACAGTATCACAGAATCATTAGTTTCGGAAGGGACTTCTGGAAAATATTTAGTCCAACCCTCCTGTCAAGGCAGGGATGCATCTGTTCAAAATGGAAGTATTGCAAATAGTATATCTTCTAGTATAATAGTGGCAGACTTCCAGGTAATTTGAAGGAAATAATTGACCTCTGTGTGCAATGTGGTAGTCTTCTAAATATATGAAGATTAAATCTATTAATACTTTCCTAGAAATAAGTGTGAAAAAATATTCTGTATTGCTAAAACAGTAAGCAAACTCAGTGCCCAGGCAAGACAAAACAAAGTTCTCAAAATCTTTTTAATTCATAATTCCATGCAGGTCAGGTCAGGTATCTGACTTTTCTTCTGAACAAAATCTGCAGGATAACTTTTCAAAACCTTTATTTGTGTGAACACATAAAGACAAAATATTGATTTTAATAGTTTGAAACTTCCCAGTCTTATGGATATTTTAACTGGGGGAATGAATCTTTTCCTCTGAGTATCCCTTCAACCTACAGTAAGAGATTTTCACAAGACATGCAGTAGCACTACATCTTTAGGTTAGCTTTGAGGCACAGTCAGGGATTCCACTAGAGATTTCCTTTAGGTCCCTTACCTGTTCTGCGGTGAGGATTTAAATTTTTAGTGTCATCAAATAGTGTAATTGAATCTCAAGAACGCACAGCTAATATGCAGTACCCATTCCCAACCTCAGATACAAGATATGCAAGTAAATACAGATTTGTTCAATCCAGCACTGCATGTCAAAATTCTCAGCTTTCAATGAAACATGCCTTACCCAAGTAAGACACACATAATGGCTCATACAGAGAGCTATGAAATACTTTGGAAAGCCTTAAAAAATTATTATAGTCTTTAGTTGTGTACTTCTAAAAAAAAAAACCCCAAAATATGTAGTTAACTGCATTATAAACCACTACTTCATCTTCAAGTGAAAATTTGTTTGACTAAAAAAATAGATAAACATAATTTCTGAATTTACTGGTTCATCACACCAAACTGAAGTAGTTTATCCACCTAAAATTTCATACTTAGTGCTTGAATTACTCATCCAAAACAATCTGCCTCTCTTTTTAAACAACATATTGTAAATTTACAGTATAGAATTGGTAATACGTGTGAAGTACTTTGAGTTGTATTATTTTCAGTATCTACAAAAAAAAAAAAAAATTAAATTATTAGTTTATGTCTTATGCATTTTTTGCTTCATTTAATACTTCATTATTATTTTAAAAGAAAGACTTGATTCTCCTGTTAGATGTCAAGGAGTTTTGTATGTATGCATGTATATGAGTAGATAGATAGATAGATAGGTAGATAGGTAGGTAGATAGGTAGGTAGGTATCAATAAAAAAAAAGTATTATGTTGTAACAAAAAGAAGAAATAGACTTTGACACCAGTATTGCACTGATCTGTTACACTTTTATGCTTCAGTTACTTTTATAGACATTTCTATAACACGGAACTGTATAAAAGGTCTGTGTTCTACTTAGAAGAATCATTATGGTATTAGCACTTAGGCTATGTTTTGAAGTATTTCTGCTCATTCAATATCCCTAAAGCTGTCTGAAAATTGAAGTAAATTCTTTTCTGCACTCAAATAAAATAAAGATCTAGGTTATGGTAAAAATCTTGCAGCTGATGTGTCTTTAATATGAACAAAACAAAGAATCATGGTCTGTTCAAATTCTTGTTAGTTAGGAATCACATGTGTGAATAGTGGCTCTGAGAATAAATTGAATAAAAATCATATGCTTGTTATGAATTTAGTCTTGCTCTAAAAAATAATGGAAGGAATAGGGATCAAAACATGGGTCTTTTAAAGGTGATTTTTGTGCTGTTAGATAAATTTTAAAAGACAACGTAGGTCGATAAAGGAACAATAAACTGATGTTTTGTCAAGTTTATGCATACACTTCAGAAAAAACAGTGGCAAAAACTTTGCCGTTGGAAGAAAATAAGGGTATTTCAGGATCAAAATGATATCAAATAAGTCCTAGGTTTGTGCACAAAAGAACATTTTCCTTCATTTCTCTCAAAATATAACTATTGGGAGACGTGTCCTTTTATATTATGTATATGACCCTTTCACAGTAGTTGAAAGTATCAAAGAGAACTCTTTTTTGCATTGCCTTCTGCTTTTTTTTATTTCTTCTTTAATATTTTGAATCTTTAACAATTAATGTTCGTGTTCTCAATGCAGAAAAGTAGCTATTTAGAGAAGGTGATTCAGCCCATGGATTATGGATGTAGATTTTCAAAAACTTAAATACCACACTAGAAAATATAGTGAAACTCCCCAGAAATTTGCCATGGTCAAGATTAAGTGAAGACAGGCTATTTAAAAGACTCAAGATGACAAATGTAGTATGTTGGTGGAAATAACTTTATAGCCACTGCTTGCCTAAGTGATAATCCAAAGTTTACTTCTAGAGAACTATTTTCATTTGAAAATATTAGAAAAAAATATCATTGTTTTGCTCATTTGACACTCTTGAAAAAGAGTGATATGAGAAAGAAATGTTGCAGTAATGCACACAGATTAAAAAGCCTCCTGTATAGCCAGGGTGCTATAAGGTCATCAACCTGGAGAGGCTAAAAGCCAGATTCTAAACCATTTTGGTTTACATTGCCATTCAGGAAAATCAGTTAGTAAAACATAAAAAAAAGAAATAAAACTAGAATAATAAAACCAGAATAATAAAACCAGGGTTTTTTGCTTTAATTCAGAAGTTTCTCTGTTCCCATTCCTCTCTTTATATATTTTTTTTTTTTTTTTATAATTTGCCAGTGAAGACCGAGGCAAAGAAGTCATGAAGAACCTCAGCCTTCTCTAAATCCAGCGTAGCCAGTTCTCCTGATAGCTTCTGGAAAGGGCTCACATTGTCCCTAGTCTGTCTTTTATTTGCAATGTAATTACAGAACCCCTTCCTGTTATCTTTCACATCCCTAAAGTTGCTTTTGACATAACATAATATTTTCTCCATTTAGTAGTAATTTTTTTATTTATGTATTCATTTATTTGGCCATTTATTTATTTATTTTAGTAAGAAAAATCAAATAAGTACCCAACTTGTTTTTTCTTTGGTCTTGCACTTTGTTTGCTTGTGTTTGTACCTATGGCATGCAGTTTGCAAAGAAAAAATAATATTAAAGACAGCTTTTCTTTTTTAGTTAAATTTCACACAGTCTCACTTAAGACACCTTAGATGTTCCAAACTGTCCCCTTGTATGTTTCTACTTCCACTTTTTCCCTTTTCCTGCTCCAGTTCTTATCATACTTACTTGAACTATACAAGGACTCAAGATCTAGCCTCTAGTCTTCTGAATCATCAATTTGATCCCTAATATATTCTGAAGCCACTGCTGCTGAACATCTTCACAGGCACCCATGGGGACTGGGGTCTGCACTCTGTGCCTTGGCAACAGTTGGATGTCTTTTCAGACCCCATACTTAGCTTTTCGTACCATTGAAATGAAAGTAGCTATGTGCAACTAATCTTCTCCTGACATTCAGTTGGGATAGTGATATTGCTAGATATGAGACCCGTGGAGTACTTCAATATGTCAAAAAAGTTAATCAAACATCTTCGAAACTAGTAGCCTACTAAATAGATATATTCAGTAATAGTTTTCTAGGTCATTTTCTGCTGTTTTAACTTCTGAAGCAGTAGCTGTCTTCTTGCATATTGCAGTGGAATGTAAGAGGAATGTAAGAAGCAGAATATTGTGTCAGATATTATTATTTATCATTAGAAAATCAATAGAACTATCAGTATATCCAAGAAATGGAGGGGATTTATGCTATAGTTTGCTGCTTTTTCACACCTAAATACAGTTAGTGCAGGAAATTATTGTATAGATTGCATATCTAGAAGTTGTCCTTGGCAGTAGTTGATTATTCAACATTAAGAAAATGTGAGAAGAAAATAGATTTTTCTAAAAGAAACAGTTAAGGCCCACTGAGGGGTGATTTAGATTAGACATGAGGAAAAAATATTCACTATGAGTGTAGTGAGGGCACTGGAACAGGTTGCCCAGAGAAGTTTTGGATACCCCATTCCTGGAAGTGCTCAAGGCCAGGTTAGATGGGGCTTTGGGCAGCCTGGCATAATGAAAGGCTTCCCTGTAAACGGAACTAGATGACCTATAAGGTCCCTTCCAACCCTAGGCATTCTATGATTCTATGAACTGAGATTCTGGCAATATGTTTCTACAAATCTTTTGAAAGTTTGGAGCAGTTGTTTTGGAATAATTTATTGCTGCCTCATTAATTAAGAAAAAGATTAAACAAAAAATAACCAAAAACCCCCAATTGGGATCAATATCATAATTAAAATATTTGTAGACCCCAAAGGCCTTTTTTAAGAGTTAAGTATCTAAAATCAGATCTGGAGAATCAACTGAGACAGATACAGTGCATTTAAGGGATGTTTCTGTTATTCTCTTAGTCATGTTAAAGCTGAGCAGTGTCAGGTGTAGGTAAGTAAGGATTGAACATTTCAGAGAAGATAAACAGAGCAGGGGAACAGGAATGACTACTTTGTAAAAACTCTTGATCCTTAGGTATTTTTTGATAGATCTGACTATTATAACTCCAACTATTTAAATTATGTCAATTTAGAAAGAAAATACAATTAAGAAGCCAAAATTGCTATTATTAAAGAAGGCACCTCCATGTGACTCAGGCCTGTATTCGAGAAACCCTTTGAAAAGACACTGAAAATTATTTAAATTAGATTAAAAAATAGAAGTTATATAAAGAGGAGTTAATGTCAACTGACAGTGACAGGGTTTGTCCAAAACTTTCTGTGAAAATTTTGATTTGGTAACAAAAATTAAAATCAGAATTTTATATTTCATATATTTCCCATGACTTAATTCTTTTTTTTGTTCTCTATGTCACTCTGCTGAGTAATGGCTATATGGCCCCTTGCATCTCACTCTGGACTGGGAATCAGAAAATCTGGAGCATAATCCTGATCCCAGTGAGATTCCCAAAGAATTTCCCTTCTGAACTTGCACTGCCAAATTTCTTATTTCTGTTTTTTCATCTCACCAGAAAGAAAAGAGTAATCTTACCTTTCATCTTCCTGGAGGAAATCTTACATATCAGAAAAACTCAGTCAGGTGCTTTGCAGACTGCATTCTTGTCTTGGATAAGTTATTTAAAAAAACAGTTGTGAATAATTTCACTTTTCAGGTGACAGTGTAGGATGACCTTGCAATCTGTTTAACACGGAAAGACATGACATCTTTTCGTGCTCTGGGTTATTCCTTTCTCCAGTAAGATCCCACAATAGTTTAGGGGCTTACTCACATGAACCAGGAACTGTTCCCAGGTTATGCTTAGTCTACTTCCCTGCAGCCATGTCTACCCTTCTTCCAGGTATGCTGTTTATCATTGCTGTTAAGAATCAATTACATAAATTTAATTAATTGAGAATTAATTAAATTCTTAGCTATTGTTCCACAGCAGAGTTCAGTTCAGAAATGAGAGTGGCTAATTCCTGAATGTTCTAAACCAAACTTTTTCCAAAGCGATTTCTTTAAATCCATGTCCATGTTTTCTGATTTCTTCTGTGTCTTGTTCTTTGGTATTTGTTGTAAACTACTCTTTCTGCATTTGATGATGACATTTGAAAGAGAAATCTGACAGTACACATTATATATATGAAAATTCAGGCCACTAAAACTTTTAAGGGAGTTCCTTAAGTTTTAGGGAGCTTTTGTGATCACACAGATGCAGTATATAGTAAGGCTAAGACTTTAGAGCCTAGAGAAAGCAAATGCACTCCTATTTATTTTGTGGGGGGTTTTTTTCTTTTTTGTTGTGTTCTTTTTTTTTCTGCAGTCCTACCTTGTACATTGGCAGCAGCAGAATAATTGAGATAGAAACACTTGCAACGCATAGCAAGAAAAAGAAATTGTTTACAGCATCCATTATTACAGTAAACATTTTTCCTGTATTAATCAGAAATGTGAAAAAACAGCATTATGATTTTCAAAAGATACTGCTATGTTTTGTTTGGTTATTATTAACAGGTAGGGTTCAGAGAAGGGATGTCCAGTTTGTGTAATTTAGTGGGCTTTTAAAGGCATTTATCAGAATCTGGTAAAATCTGCTATCTTGCCTCCCTTACATTTTTTCCTGACAATAATAATACTACCAAATCCTCTACTTGCAGCTGTTATTTTTAGCTTTGATAGCCTTGTGCAAATCAGCATTGCTTAGGAGGCCAAAAGTGATTTTATTGACCCACTGAAAAGTACTGAGGTTCCTGATATCTGCAAATTGTTCTGTATACATCTGTCATAGTTTTCCTAATTTTTAATCTTTCTAGGCATCTCTTCCTCTGTCTTCTGATTGATCTGGATTGGTTTTCTCAAGAAGACATTATTTAACATGATAGGAAGTTTGGAAATGAGTTTATTGATTTTTATACTTATTTGAAATCTGAATTTGAGTGACAACTCTTGTGCTTCTCTGACAGCAGGAAGAGCACTGGTCCTGCTCTTTATACCCTCTAAAGGTGTTAACCTTATAAATACATGAAACGTCTTTTGAGCGGAAATGATGTGTTTTGTTTTTTTTTTAATCTAGACTCACTGCTTGGGATACAAATGGTTATTATAGTATTCCTAGTGTAGTTATCTAGGGCTGATTCATAACAACTCACACTTCTCACAACAGTCATCATAGTATAGAGCAATATGGGACTGCAGGCAAAGAAAGGCTTTGATAGAGGACGACAAGAGAAACTGACTTTGTTAGAAACGAGAATTTAGACAGGTATGTAGGTACTAATGTGGAAACCCTGTAGAAAATCTCAATGTAAGATTATAAAGGTTGGGAAGATGCTTTTATTTTAAAGCAAAGCTGATTTCACTCATTCGCATTAAGTCACGTCCACAAACTTGCAAGAATCAAATTGTGTGTGTCTGCAGCAGGCAGGTTGATAAGTTTTCTAACTGCACTCAAATGCCAAATAAGCATGAAATCTGGTAATAGAAAATTATAAATAAGTCTGTTCTTGATGGAGGAGAAGGAAGAGAGCTAATCATAATCAAATTGATAAACAATTGATACTTCTGTGCCTAAAAATCAAACATTATCAGTATTTCTCTTAAAAAGGGGGTGGTGGGGAGGGAAACTATGAGAGAAGCATAATTATAATCCTCAAAGAATTCAGAACCAGCTCTGCTGTGAGATAAATAATTTTTGAAGCAAAATATCAAATTCACCCTCATTAGCTTGTTCAATGTAATGTGCATACATCAGTAAAGTGTATCATTTAAGTAAAAATCTGTTCCTGGCAAATTGACAAAAGTAATTTAGAAGCTGTCTGTAATTATCTCAGCCATGGTAAGAAGAGATTACACCATTTAGTAGCTAGGGGATATGAACGTTGTATTAGAGTTCTAAAAAGCTATATGAATGATGAGTATTATCAATGTCAATGAGAAGCTACGAAAATTTGCAAATATTAAATTATCTGTCTCAAAAGACTTAGCCAAAACTTCCACCTGCTTTGGAAATCTTCTGAAATTACCACATCAGTGATCTTCTAAATAGGTAGGAGAAAGACAGAGCTTGAAAGGCTGGTGGAAAAGGCACCTTAGGGAGCCACTGCTTCCTCAGTAAGGGAGTTTTCCTGTGCTTTGCCTGTAAATGATACTCAGTTTAAAGAGTGAATCTTACTTGAGTGAGGTGGGGGCTCCTTGCTATAATCCATCACAATGTGTTCTTGACACAGGCATGCTCAGACAGCTGCTTGCATTTGTAAGAAAGATGCAATATGTGGTAATGCCCAAATTATAACCTCATTGAAATAACAAACAAAATGCATTGTTTTTAAAAGGTAGTTACCAGGTTGCAGCTAAGGAGATGGTCCTTTACTGTACTCAGTAAACATGATTAAATGTGAATGTTTGATTAGACTGTAATTAAAATCGAATGAAACCAGCTATACTGCAGTCAGTAGTTTTCTCTCCTTACGTACTACTAGCAGACTTTAACAAGAGCTCCTATTTAAAGATGGACATGCTTTATTATGTGAAAGGCTACATTGTAACAGCTGCCCTACACCACCAAAAGATAATTTTTATTAAACTGAACTTCAGTTAAGAAGGCCTTGAATATATAAACTTTACGTCTTTGACTCAGTGTGGTATTGGAGTTTAATTTCACATTATACAATGTAATTCTTCCATATGCTTTTAAAAGATAATTTTGCTATATAATAGTATGCATGAAAGGGAGACTTATGCTTAGCTTGTCCTCTTGACTATTTTTTAAATAACTATAATGATAGGAAAGTATATTAAAAATTGCTTGAATACTTATCTATCAAACTGATCAGCTGTCTTTTAGCTTTTCACGTTTGTAAATATAAGCCTCTGGAAATAAGAATACTTGGCAAGTTTTAAATTTTCTTCACTTAAATAAAAAAGTATTCTCTTTAGCAGTACGTATTCTCACAGCGTGTGTTTTCTGATTTCTTTGTTTTGTTTTCTGTTGTTCACCTATTTTCTATTAGTCTTTACTTTTTTTATTGACTTAAATAAGTAAACAAATAAGAATATTGCATAATATTTGCCTTTTCCTGTTTCTGTTCAGGATTCATCATAGAGAGTAAGGTCAAGTTTTTAGCAGTCACATCATCTAAGAAACTCAGATGCCAAAACGTTAATCTTATCTTTTTCTGTAACTAGTCATGCTAAAGATGGTCCTGCTTGTAATTGTCTTGAGGGTGGTGACTGCTTTCTCTGCTGAGTAGGACAAAAGATATCTGCTAAGATCTTTAAAATATGTGACTAACTGCCTGAAGTTAGATGATATGCATTCATCCTCCCCTGTTTTAAAGAAAGCACTAGGCACTGCACCTTCTACCCATTCTTTACTGCGAGCAAAATAAAAGATGTAGGGAGCTCAAACACTGCATCAAAGAACATCCATTGCTTAACTGTTGAAATATACCTTGCATGATTTTCTTCCATATCAGATAGGGCTCTCTGGGAGAGGAATATGGAAACCACTCTTATGAGGTTCTTTGGAGAAAACATGTGCACTGTATTTGCCTTCCTCCACCTTAACCCAGCTTTATCTCAGCAATCTCATTCACTTCGGCATTGACTTTAAGTCTCAAACCTGAATACTCAACACCTACGTTCCATCTCACACTTATATACATGTCTCATACTGTATATATGCATATATATACTCACATACTCTATGCATGGATATACCATGTAAACGAGACATTACAGACATTAAACTGAAAACGAGTCTGCAGCTGCATTGTGTGACATAAGGGACTATGTTAGAAAACAAGTTCAAAGAAAATAAACAAACATACTATATCTCCGGGCAACAGGTTTATAATGACACTAATGACACAAGCTGAGTGGTCCAGTTGGTATGCACTAGGAAAGAGATGCCATCCAGAGGGACCCTGATAGGCTTGAGAAATGGGCCTGTGCAAAACTCATGAAGTTTAACAAGGCCAAGTGTGAGGCCCTGCACCTGGTTCAGGGCAATTCCCATTTCCAATGCCGGCTGAAAGAAGTTATAAAATATATAGAAAAATATGTTTCAGCTTTCTACAAGAAGATTTTTTGCCTAAGTAGAAGCATCTAGTAGAAAACTATTGAAGTGAATGAGAATTAAGGGAATTTATGAAGAATAGGATGACACCTAGTATGTGTAAAATAGAATTAAGAATGGAACCACACTCTTTTCTGAAAACAAAATAGCTTGTGGAGTACTTATATTCATTTATTGTTAGAAAATTGCCTCTACACAGGCAGAACAATAGACCCCTTGACTTGGCTTTTATGTTTATAATGTATTGAAATTATACAAGAATGTAATGGCTTTAGAATTTCAAACCTATAACATGTACATCAATTTTTATGGGTATAAAGATTGACTTAGAATATTTCATATTTGGACTAGGAGAATCTTGCACTGAAAAGTTTTCCAGAGAGAGATGGCTTCTGAGTTTTGATTGTAGCTGGGATTCTTTTGTCTTGAAGGATCACTGACTCTCTAATTAGCACATGATGGAAAAATGTTGCTATAGATGACATATAGAATGTGTAATCCCTTTGATGGGGAAAAAGAGAAAATAAATTTATTTACACAGATAATGCATTTACAGTAATGTTAAAAGGGTAAAGAAGTCTCTACGTAAACTTAAAAAACAAACAAAAAAAAGGATTAGAAAAAAATAATAGATTATCTCCCTCACTTTGCTTTTTCTTGTCAGTAAAAGAAGTTTTCAGTGGAGTTACTGGGTCCTGACAATTTGTTTTAACCTGAAGCATACTTCCTGCTTGTCTTCACATACACTAACAGTATCCAGCAAGGTTTCATCCTATTGCCAGTTTGATTTATTTCCTGCCAGTTGAGGCTCTGTATAAATGCCTGTTTGAAAACAACTACAACAAAGCCAGAAAAGCAAGTACTAAGTTTATGCCTTGCAGATTACCCATGTGAACAATTCCACTGATTTTCTGGATTTAGGACTCTGTAGTTTTCAGTGTTATTACAGGAGGCTATGACTAACGGGTATATGGAAAAGAGGAAAAAATAGTTAATGAATAAAAGGAGATACTGAACCTGACCTAAAAAGATGGCAAACGTGAAAACATCTTGCATGAAAAATTTTCCTATCATCAGCATTTTTATTTAACTAAATGTGGACTGGCATAAATCAAGGCTTAGGTTAGAAAAAATAGAAAAAATGGGAAGAATGACTAGTTGCCTTAATGGTTTATTTCACCTGCAAATATCAGAGGAATTGAACATATGTTTTGGTGCAATGTTTTTTGTGTGTGTCTTGTTTTCAGCTTTAACAATTATTTTTTCTTCCTAGTAGCTGCACAGTGATATGGTTTGGCTTCAATATGGGAATAACACTGATAACACACTGATGTTTTAGTTGCTGCCAAGTAGCTCATACCCTGTTCAAGGACTTTTCAGCCTCTCATGCTCTGCCAGTGAGGAGGGGCACAAGCCAGGAGGAAGCAGAGAGAGGACACCTGACCCAAACTAGCCAAAGGGCTATTCCATACCAGAGCACGTCGTGCCCAGTGTATAAACTGGAGAGTTACCTGGAACAGACTGATCGCTGCTTGGGTTGGAATGGGTATCAGTCAGCAGGTGGCAAGCAATTTTACTGTGCATTGCTTACATTACCTGTGATTTCCTATCTTTTTGTTGTTGCTTTTTTCTATTGTTATCAATATTACTATTGTTGGTATTCTTTCTATTATCATTTTATTTTACTTTATTTTAGTCATGTTCTTGTCTCAACCCACAGGGTTTGCATTTTTTCAGTTCTCCTTCCCACTCCCTCCCAGAGAGCAGAGAAAGTGGAGGTGGAGGATGTGAGTGAGCAGCTGCCTACTACTTACCTGTATGCTTGGTACAGATATCCCAAATTGGATAAAGTGACCACTGTACCATTATCATGGTATCAGCCGTTTTGTTCTATTATGTATGACAGATTTAGAAACCAAATAATGGATTTTATTTTTTTTTAAGTATACATATAAAAAGAAGTCTCACTGCAAAATATTAGTTCAGATTTTACTCACGACACATGATCAGTAAAATTTAGTTTATTTTTATTTATAAATCTGGATATGTGGCACTTAAGCAACACATTAGGCTTGCACTATGAACTCCAGTTTTCTGACAATTAAACACAATATTTCATCTTCGGTTTCAGTGATAGAAGATCATTTATCTTAGTGTAAACAGAGCATATGCTGTATCTTTTATATACAGTACTTGAATTTATCTTGCTGTTTTCTACTCCAGGTGTCTGTTACTGCATGAGTGGTCTCTTCTAATTTAATAATGGGTTCTTTCTGGAGAGCTTTTCTTTCTGAAAATATTTTCTCCCTGCGTGGTGTTCCACTCTGTTGCCTGTGGAATGATACATTTTTGTTCAAGGTGTCCTTTCTTGTTTTTTCACCTTTTGTATGCATTTGATCTGTTTCCCCCTCTTTTTCTTCTCCATTAATTTTTCCAGATGCTAATTTTTAGTTACAAAGGTATTTTGCTTTACAATTGAAGAATGTATTTTGTTAATATTGGCTTGAGGAGTGTCTAATTATTTAACTAGGAATGCAATGTAAAATCTGTACTCATCTCACACCAGCACAAACTCTGATATTTGCTGCTTAAATAACAGAAATTCATAAAATAACTTCTAAATGGAGTAAAACGTGTTCAACAATTTTTCCTGAAAAGACAGATGAATAATTTAAGGATGCCTGAGGGAACATCCAATTTGTTCTCTGGCAATTTATTCATGTTTTCCTGATTGTTTGAGTCACCAAATGGATTATGGAATTACATATGAGCTTGTTTATGCAGTGGATTTTTATTTTTTTTTAAATGTTTACACCATCCTCTAACTATATGTGAAATTTGGCTGGTATCCTGAAATCCACCCACTGTGACTTTATCATGAAAGTTCAGCAAACATTTTGCAAGAAGGAAAAAACCGTGGACACTTTCCTACATGATAATGAAAGTTGAATAAAAGCACTTTCTATTTGACCATGAGCTTGCTTTAGGAGGTTCAGGAAAATCTCCCTAGAGACTCCAAAGATGGCTGAAACTGTAGGAAGGGATCTTCTAGCTTGCTATTTTACTTCAGCATCCTGCATTTAGGCCACAGCAGGCTGGATGGTACTATATGCATGTATAACAATCACTTATACTAGCAGTGGAAAATTGAAAGGACTCTTTGACGGGTAAAGGCATTTGATATTCTAAAGTTTTGTTACTGCAAGAAAAGGGCACTTTGGCTGTAGATTCTCTTACATAAAATTCCTAACCTGGATTTTTTTGTTATTGACTCTGAAAGCAGACATGAGAAAGAGTAAATGGTGTTACAGTATGAAAGTTTTCTGGTACAAAAGCCATTATTCACAATTCATATTACTGTTGCTGGAGTTAAATGTTTATTGAACATTCATTATGTAATCTTTTTTTAGGATCCTGAATTTTGAAAAAATATTGACTGTTTCCTGTCTTGCACTTATGATAGCTTTTCAGTACCTAAGGATTCCCTGTGCCTCTGAATAGTGTAAAAAATATACCACGAAATGTTTAATTTGTAGCTCTGACAATATACTCCTCAAATTATATACATTTTTATAAGCTTATCTATAGTTACAAAGAAGAAATATCTTGAAAGAAAGAATAACTATTTTCCCATGATGGAGTTGTTTTGCCATGAAAAACTGACTAGCATGCTTATTCAAAATATATCAAACTGGATTTTTCAGAATGTAATAAAATTTAATTTATTATTTATCTATAAGTAGAGTGAGGTGTCAAAAGATGTTTTACTGAACTGACATGGGCAATTATCTTTCAACTCTTTTCTC
>JBCJKH010059452.1:0-16850 GCA_039877255.1 Loriculus beryllinus | reverse complement strand
CTTTTCTTTTCTTTTCTTTTCTTTTCTTTTCTTTTCTTTTCTTTTCTTTTTTCTTTTCTTTTCTTTTCTTTTCTTTTCTTTTCTTTTCTTTCCTTTTCTTTTCTTTTCTTTTCTTTCCTTTTCTTTTCTTTTCTTTCTTTTCTTTTTTCTTTTCTTTTTTCTTTTCTTTTTTCTTCTCGTCTCTTCTTTTCTTTTTTTTCTTTTCTCTTTCCTTTTCTTTTTTTTCTTTTCTCTTTCCTTTCCTTTCTTCCTTTCCCTTCCCCCTCCCCTTCCCACTTCCCTTCCCTTCCCTTCTCTTCCCTTTTCTTTTGTCTTTTCTATCCAGTCGTGGTTTACAGCTAGCCCAAATCCACAGGCAATGGCTATTGGATGTAATACCATCCAATTTGCAGATAACTTCCTTGTCTTAGAGCTTTGCAGCCCTCCAAGTTCTCTAGATACTGAGGAACTGTAAAACTTAGTAGGCTGAATATCTAAGAATGAAGAGACTTATGAAATGCCTGTAAAGTACTTACCTCTTCAGACGGGCTAAAATGTGTATGTGTTAACAGTTTGAGGAACCTCAGAGCGTATGGCTTTGCAATATACTGCTACTTCTACACAAGCTTTTTTCCTCTTCATGTGTTAACCTCTGCTGCAGCTTCGGAGATGGAGCAATCCATCACATGTGATTCAGGATAAAGTTAATTAGCCCACCATTAGAATACTTGAAGCTAAGTCTACTCTCATACACAGATATATTCCCTCTTGTTAAGATTTCTAGAAAGCTAGAAAGATGCTTGAGGCAAAAGAAATCCTCATTGTTAATGAGCACATCTTTTTCCAATAAATAAGGAAGAACAATCCAGTATATCTTTAAGCCTTTTGCTGCCTGCTTTGTTGTGATTAGTAACCTTTTTCTGGTATAAGATGTTTCTCTTTTTGTGCATCAGGCTGTAACAATTCTCAAACATTTCTATTGTGGTAAATTCAGATACCCTTGATCAGTATCAAGCACCTTTCGTGCTACAAACATATATGTAAACGTATTTGCTAATGTTATCCAGTATGGATTATACATCTTTTACTTAATTATTTTAAGTTATAGCGCTGCTCTGTGCTTGTAATATAGGCTGTTGAAAGACCCATTTTTTTCCTCTCTCGAACAATTAATAAAACCTCATTTCCATTAAATTTTGTTCCATCAGATTTCGTTCCTTGAAAAAAAGTCAACAAGCTAACCATTTTCTTGTTAGAGAAATCAGAAAGCCATATATATATCCTCATTCTTAATGTAAATGTGGGAGGTAATATAGTGATTCGTAAGTTTTCCAAACCAAGTTATAATATTTATTTACAAGAAAAGTAACCAAGAAGTAACTCTGTTAAAGAAAAGTATTTGGGGAGAGTTGGAGATGTTTTTCCGATTTTGTTTGCAGAAAAGATAGGAATGTAAGGTACTCAGCCAAATAACTTGCAATGGCTTTGGTCCGTAGCTTACCATTTTTAACTCTCTCGGGATCTACAAGACCAAATTCGATTTTCTTTCTTGCTTAAAGATTTGAAACAACATCTTTCACAAGGGTACTTCAGTACTTCAGTTTATGAAATATGGAGTAGGTTTCTTACTCTTTTCCATGAATCTCTTCTTCAAAATCATTTAATTATGTGACAGCTGGGTCGAGATATGGGCCCCCAGTGGCCTCTCTTCATGAGCTTTGAGGCAGTCTGGATGGGATCTCTCTTCCACTCTCAACACAGTTACTCAGCTGGAAAAAAGCTTAACCAGTCATAGAGCATGTGAATTAGGAGGACTCTATGATGGGTAAATTAGTGGGGATATCAGAGTAGAAAATTAATAACTTTTACAGCCTTAATTAGGATCCTGTTAGGATGCTGGAATATAGAGACCATCTATCAGTGGATTCACCTGCCCCTGCAAACCCAGAGACCACAGTGGTGCGTCGTTCTGCCTTTAGCATCGAACCAAATGGTGGCCAGCAAAGCATCCTGTCTGCTACCTGTGTAGGCAGCAGCAGCTGCATCATGCTCTGCACATAGCTGTGGTATATATGGGAATGAATGTTAACTGCTGAGTTTGCTGCTGCTGTTTTCATTTTGTCTAGTTGGCAGACCTCTCTCTATTCTTTAGCTTTTGAATTAGGCTGATGTAAGAGGCCCAAGCACTATGCTAAACACTCCACTATAAGGTTGGTAAGAAAAGGCTATTAGTCTTCAGAGAATTGCCCAGAATCACAGAGAACTAGGAACAAATTTTGTGGGTAGTCAACAAGTTCATGGGCTGAAGAAGTAAGTTAGTTCTTAACCCTCCACAACTCTGAGTGACTGGTTTTCTGTAGGCAAACCACACTATATCTGTAGGAAGGTAAATGGGCATCAGCTTCATGTGTGCACCCGTAAAGGACATTTAATGCACACATGCGGCCACACACAGCCCTCCTCTCTAGGATGCCTTTCTCAGGAGTCTCTAGCACCTGTGGTTAAATCCATATGCTTGAGCTGTCAGGCAGATGCACCACCCAGGTATGACCCTGTCTTTTTGTAAAGCAGGAGAAGGAAGCTTTTTTGAGTGAGTATATCAGAAACAGAAGAGCTCAAGTGCTGGTTGTTATTAACATACCACGCTGAAAATGCACACTGCCTCAGCCTTAAGCCCTCCAAGACACCGGGTCTGTCACGGTGGCTGGTAACTCCCTATCTCTGAGGTCATTCCTGTCAGGTTTCATGCTGACTTCCTGCATGACTTCAGTTGCTAAGTGTCTGCATCATTTCCTAAAACAGTTTGGGGGGGCTTTTGCAAATGTAAAACTTGATAAGTCATGCAGAACCAAATTCAAAGCACCTCAGCATCAGTGAAAGTCTTCCTACCACCACTGGTCACTGAGACAGCAGCAGTCCCTCCCCTAGTTCAGAGGTCTCTCCCCCTGCTCCCAAGGGTGGCTCTAGTTAGCTTGTGCCACATCACCTAGCCTTGAGCTGCACCCTGTTTCAGCCCAGCCTTGTCAGAGCACTGCTTCATGTTGATTGTCCCAGGCTCCCAGCTGTCTCACGTGTGAGCGCTCGTCACCAGCTCCGCTCCCCTATTGTTCACCCTCTGGTGTGCAGGGCTGTGCGCTGCAGATGGAGTTCTTCAGGAGATTGATGATGTACTGAACAATGTGTTGCAGTTGATACCTTCTTGGACTCTGACACCTGACACTGGGCACCTTCAACTTAAGAGTCAAGGGTTGAGCAAGTAAGCAAATTCTGGGTAGACAGTGATTTCCCTTGAAAGACCTGTGAATAATAACAATTCTTTGATGTATTTGTCACGGGCAGCTTTGCTAGTTTTCACATAAATGCTAGAGAAAATGGTATTTTCATGGTTATACAGTTCTTAGGAAAAGCACTCTCTCAGAAGTGGGAGGAGAAGCAGGTAATTAAAGTATTTGTATAACATTTTGTTACAACTGTAGTTGAAAACACAGACAAAAAGCATGAGTTCCAGTATATCTTTTAGGAAGGGCTCCCTCCATGTCAACTGCCCTGCCTGAGGACACGTGGTAAAGTAGTAATCAGTGCCCCAGGACAGAGAGGCCCAAGGCATTGGCTAGCCCTGCTCAAGTGGCATCGGCTAGCCCTGCTCCAGTGGCATCCTGTGTTTTCACTCCCTTTCTCGCAGCTGGCCCTCCCTGTTCGTCAGCCCTCTGGCCTTTCGTGACATTAACCCCACGCTGGGGAGGGCGCTGGGTATTGTTAGCACTGTTCCCTACAGTAGATTGGCAGCCAGGAGTGCTGGGGAATGACAGGTCCCATAATGCACCCTCATCACGAAGATGGAGAGCGTCACCTCTGTAACATTCCCAGCTTTCATTAGCCTGAATGCAATTGTGCTAGGTTTAATTTTTGGAGTGTTTGCAGTTTTTCCAGCAAATAGCTGTTTGAACACAGTGTCCTCATTATATCACCACAGTCAAAGAGAGGAAAGATAAAGGCATTGTGCAAAGTTTCTGTGGCTTTGCAGACAAGGATTTATGTACTGGAGAACTCTCATCTGGCAGTCAATTTGCCTTTGTCTTTCAAAGTAGTGGAAGTATCAAGGGAGTATGCCTGAGAGTTTTATTTGCTATTTACCAGATTACTGAAGTACTGGGCATCTTTAGATCTGTTGTGAAGACAAATGCTTTCAAAATGATTTTGCAAACTTCTGCTGAGGCTGAGGAGAGAGGAGAGTGAAACCCTTGAAATGCTGCCTTTTGAATTGCTAGAGAGGTGCATGCTCGAGGAAAGAACTTGAGACTGTACAGTTTCATGAGTTTAAAATGTGATCTGTCATAAGGGTCTGTTCAGTGGAGAGAAAAGGGAAAAATGCATCCACCGTTATCTGCCTTAGATGGGTAACCATGTTAGTGAAAACAGTTCTCTTTGGAAAATTACAGTCCCTGGTTAGCATATACAAGGATAAACTGAGTTTAAAAAAATCAACATTTTCTAAACAGGCAAGAGTGAGACTCATTTATAGTTCTACTTAGTTTACAGCTCAGCTTACAACAAGCAAGAGGTATCGCAGTTACAGGGATCAGTTGTGACTAACATTTCCCCCCTCAATCTTTCCCTAATATTTGATTCTGACTGACACAGCTAAAATTGTAGTGAAGGCAGAGCCTGTAAGACCAGGCTTTATTGTCTGAAAGCAGAACTGAATGGTATTCGTCTAACACTCCTGAAAGTGGGTGAGAGCTGAGGGGAAAGCTGCTTACAAAACTGTGTAATTTAGCATTAAAATCAACTACTGTACTGGAGAGCCTGCGTTATAAATACTTTGGCTGCTAGATGATCCTGGGATTTGTGGAATGGTTAGCTTTGCTAACATGATAGTTAACTGAAATAAGCCATAATACATGATGTTGCAGAAAGAAATCAGAACAGAACTTGCCAAGGGAAAAAATGGCCTTTATAACAGAATAAAATATGACCCACTGATTTAGGGTTATCAGTAGGGACCAGTAAATACACTGGAATGCCTAACTGCCCTGAAACCCTACCAGTGCCTGAAGCCAACATTTACAAAGTTCCAAAAAAAATACCTACCTGAATGCCTGACATCCATAAGGTTCTTGTAATTTCTGATTCCAGGTAAAATATTATGTGAAAGGCCATTTCTGTAGCTAGCCTTGATAAACCCAAGAGCTGTGATGTATTTCTTTAAACAATACTTACCTTCCGTGGATTATGTAAGACTAACTTTCTGCTGCGTTTTTGTTATCTCGTTTCAGGGTAGGTTTCCTAGCCTATACATTCACAGATGAAGGTGGTGTCTGCGTTCATTTCTGAAGAGCTGTTTTCTAGCCAGACTGCTGCTCCAATCCACAGCGCAGAATGTGGCCACTTAAGATACAGTTTTAAAGATACAGTTTTAAAGATACTCCTTCGGCCAAGTGGGCCTCCCTTAACATGAACCTTTCTGCTTTCAGAGCCAGCAAGGAACAGCCCAATGTCCTGCTGTAGAAAAAAGCAATGGTCTTGCTGGAAAGAGCAGCTTTTCGATCACCACAGGCTCTATTTCAGCCAAACATGAAGCAGTCATAATGAAGACATGCCAAGTACTAGTATTGTGCTAATGCAGCCATTATTTTGGTCATACACACTGTGCTGACAGTTGTTTCTGTTGGCCTGAAAGATCCTTTCTTCTGGGAAAGGAATGGACAGGAGGACATCAACCCCGTCTGTTGCCATATCATTTGCCTGTGTGGCTGGGGAAGCCCTGCCATGGCACCTGGAATGTTTTCAACTGGGTCAGTACAGTAGTCACTGAACCAATCCACAGGCATCTGCAAACATGATCAGAAAATCTAGGAAGGACAAGGGAAAAACCCAAGCTTTTTGTTTAAGGTACTGGTCTGAGGCTCAGGAGGTGTGGGAGATCCACTCCTGCCTGCGTGACAGATCTTCATTGCTGATTTAGCCTCAACATTGCACTATTTGTGTGTAGGTCTTTCTATGTACTCCACTCATGCTGCCCCTTTGTTTTCTCTGTTCAGGATGTATGTGCCATGGGGCACTGATTACGTCTGCCTCTGTGGTTGGTTCTACAGGCCTTGATGCTGTGATAGATCACTCTGGATACTCCCAGTAACGGCAAATAATAAAAACAACTGTGATAGGCTATTGGGCACATGATCTTGATGAGATATAGATATTCTAAAAGTCACTCAATCTTTCTTTATAAACTCTGCAATACCGCTGGTAACAGCTCTCTTTCCTCAGTTCTCCTCAGCACAGCACTCTCAGGACATTCTTGCAATAATGACAATAACTTTTCACAGCTATGAAAGAAGATGCCTTTATTGTCCTGGTTTTATGTATTTGGACCCAAAATCTTAACTACCTATCATAGGGGCTAAGCTGCCTCTATGGTGTAATGTAATTAATACTATAGAATTCTCCTCTCACCTGGGGCCTTAGTTGCCCATGTTTCTGCCTGGCAAATGTGGTGCTTTGGTAAAATTAAACTGAGAACTTATAGTATAGACATGTTTACAAAGACTTATATCTGTTTATGATGCTAAACCTGTATTTCTTATTCCAAAACTTCATAATGAAAATCATTAACCTGCTATAAATAACTGGGTTTAAAACTGCTTGACTTCAGCTACAACACAGGGAAAGGTATTTCAGGAAACTTATATATGCAGCCATACATACATACATACATGCATGCATGAATGTATAGAAAGCATTTTCTGTGGTATGCTTAGAAATGCAAGGAATATTATGCACATGGAGAGGCTGATTAATTCTTTCTGGAGCAACTTTAAGGCCGTCTGGATTTCCTCTCCTCCCCTGTTTAGAAACAATGCCAAAACAGAGGTTCAAGAAGATTTATAACAAACTTTAGCTATTGATCTGTCTCCTCTCTGGACTTGACCCAGATTGAACATATCTTACACAATTCAATCATTTTAAGACCTTACACCTTGCTACACCAAAATGGGTTTCTCCTGTTTCAGAGTGAACCAAGTACAAGGCTCAGGCTTAACTTTCAGTATGTAAGTGCTTTTCTAAATAAGGCTTTGCCCAAGCATGGGCATTTCTCAATCCCATGTGGATTGAGTGGAACTTTAGATAAAAGCAATATAAACAAAAGAGGCATCCCTTGACCCTTCCCTCAAGACCTTAAGGAAAGTCTTGATTATCTGGATAAGAACAAGATGTATTTCACCAGAGTCAAAAGCAAGGTTTGCGAGAGCCTGTGTAGCACGTGCCCATGGCATTAAGCACTGCCTTAAGCATTGTCCTGGGCACTGCACCCTACTCTTAGACCTTTATGAGATCAAACCTCACCTGTGTGGAGCTGGCTAAGTATGGAGCCAGCACATTTGTGAGTTGCTCTCAATTTACTATGAATCACGGTGTACAGTTGAGAATCCTCACAGTTTCTGCAGTCTTTTTCCCAAACCTTTCTTTGTATGTTGGGTTTTTGGTTGGTTGGTTGTTTTTTGGTTTTTATGCTGTTTTGGGGTTGGGTTGTTGTGTTTTTTTTTTTTTTTTTGGGAGGGGGAAGTGTGATTTTATTCTTTTTAATATTAGCAATAATTATTTCCTTTCTGTCTCAGCTCTACCTCAGTGGGACATACATATTCTGTCCTCTTAACTATTTGGTTTAACATAGCCAAAGTCTGGGCTACATTCCCCACCAGAGAGGTCTGGTGCTGCTGCAGTGCAAACAGCAGGAACCAGCACCATGCTATGAATTCCTCATTACTCTCCCAGTTAGTAATAAAAGTGTCTGACCTCCAAGGCCTGATGCATGAGCCCTTGGTGGGTCTGCCCGGGACTGATGGAACCACGAATGCAGATGGAAACGGAGTCCCTTTGGGGTCAATTTTGCAAGGGTTAGGCAACAGAAATACAAGCCCAGCTGCAGATCACATCTGGGGAAGTAAGAAAGTGGTGCTTTCTTCCCCACTCCTCTATAGATCTGTAGCAGGAGCATAAACCAGCTCCTCTGTTTTCACAGAGCACTTTTCTCATCCCACATAGCCAAACCATGCTTGGCAAAGAGGGGATGAGCCAGACCTCTTTCCATCTGGAAAATCACCATCCTGCTCTCTGTGCACAAGAGGAAGAGAGGGGAAGTACCAATCTGCTCCTCACAATTAGCTCACCCGGGAAAACCGAGTGAGCAATATGGAGGCCTGATCAACAAACTTCCCGGCATCTTTTGTAGCAGTCAGCAAGGGGGAAAAGATAAATGTCCTACTACTGAGATCCTGAGGAGCTTTGCCTTGGGAGAAAAGGAGGATGAACATGCTACCTCTTGGGCTTGCCTTTCTGAAAAGTCAAAATATGTGGTGCTACATCAGAAGCGGCCAGATCTGGAAGGCCATTTGCTGGTTTTGGCTCACTGAAGAAAGCCAGCATCTGGTTCGGCTCTGTTTCAAAGTTAAAATTTCTTAAAAGAAGCCAAATATTTAAACAATATTAATAATTTTATTTCCTGAATATTAGCTATGGTATATGGTGAAATGACTTCTCTGCCTGCGGTAAAGGGCTTTTAGGGCTTGTGAGCTGCTCAGTCTCTCTGTCAGCGTTTACACAGTAATGCAAGCCAACTATTCACTGCATGGCACATGACTGCAACTACACATTGACTGCTTAATTAAAAGTACTGCTTTTAAAAGAGCAGTAAGTTTGGGTTTGATTTTTTTAGTAACTGCTATAGTAACCTCTGTACTAAAATGCTGAGTGCTAAGAAGTAATAAAAATTTATGAAACGCATACAAATTCTATAAAATATTAGTTAAAAATGCAGGACACAGTCTGTCATTTTGTGTAAGGTACGCACAAAGACTGTTCAGCACTATGGTGGGGGGAGAGAAAAAAAGCTCTAGCATATTTTGTAGAGCCAATATTCAATGCCAATTTCCACTAATTATCTGGCATTCTCTTTTTTTAAGTGGGTGGGAGCTTTGTGAAACCTTTTCAGGCTTCTCTCAGGTCGGTGAACACCCTGAATTTCAAGCTACTTGAATTTCTCCAGAGGGTGCGGTACATGTGTAATGTTTGGAAGGCGAAAAGAAGACCCAGTGGGATCCTGGTGTTTATCTCACAGAGGGCAACTCAGGCAATCATCTCCTCCAGAAAGTCTTCAAGATCCCCTTTCGCTCTGCAGTGCCAGAATGCTGTGGTTAACCTAAGTGATCCTGGTAATAAGAGCAGGTCTCGAAGCAGTTTACCCCAGAACAAGGAAGTTTTGTGATTTTGCTGTTTACAGGTGAGAAACTGAGATGCACACAGGTCAGGGCATAGATGTTTAAAACCCGATTTATTAAATGAAAATTCAGTGGTTACGTTGATCACTTTCAGACCTCTCCAAATCACCTGTGGTGACAGACTGATGGCAGGACTTTCACCCCCCAGAGACCATCCTAAACAAAGGGGATGGAGGAGGGAAGTTTCTACTAGGTTTGCTTCCAGAGAATGTTATCCTGGGTGAAGCCCCCAGCTTCAGAAGTAATGTCCTACAGCAGAAGCCCATGGGGAGGCAAGCATCTGTCTCTGGCTGCGAAAAAGTGTCCCCTCGGAGCTGCATCTCTGCCATACCTTCCTCCCCAAAATTTAGCACTGACTAGCTCTGGCTTTTCTCAGTTTTCTGGCTTTTCTGACTCCCATTCATAGGTTCCTTGTTCTCCTCACATATTACACAGTCAACTCCCAATTACCCGTGGGTGGTTTATCCAGGTGGCTGACAAACCATGGATATCAGATCCAGCTCAGACCTAGCCAAGTTTATTAACTCTTATGTAGTGTTGCTCAGCTGTGTCCATGGAGCTCCCTATAGCATTCACTGGTGTGGTATTCAGCTGAAAGCATTGCTGTTACTGTTGCTATACTGTGCATGTGATTTGAAAATTTTAGGGAAAGAAAATATTTTTAACTAATTTATTCTCTGTTTTCCCATTTCCTGTATTTTATTTCACTTTGAAGGACAGGAAACTTCCCTCAATCCTAAAGGAAATACCAATTTAAAATACCGGACTCGGGCATGCAGGCCAGAGCAGATGCTCGCCACTCATTGAGCAATTGCATCTGGATACGTTTAATATTATGTCCTCACATTTTTACACTCTGTTTTTACGCTTGTCAACAGATTACTTATTTCCTAAATGTGGTATTTTTGGATTGGACCCAACAGTCATGGCACAGTGCATGAAATCTACTTTGGGAGCATGGGATGCTCAGGCCATGTGACCCACCAGTTAGCCTCATGAGGTGATATAAGAAAAAATATGCACAAAATGCTGGTCTTTCACATTACATAGCCAGGGAAAGCATAAGTCTGTTTTTATCAGTGAGTGTCTGGGCTGCTTTCTGCCTGGATGGCTTAGAAATTTTCTATTTCATCTTGGTGCCCAATGGTGACCTCAGTGTTTTCAAGAAGAACAGAACAAATAGCTGGTAGAAAAAGGAGTTAAAGTAGCCTTACTGAACAAATAAATTGGCAAGTGTATCTAATAATTGCACGGGTTCAGCATTTCTCTGCGATAAATGAGTAAACTTTAAATGTATCTCTGAGGTGTACTATCACAGGCATTGCCACGGGCAAGTTTTATCCAATGATGAAACAGCAAGGCCTTGTGAGATAAAGATGATAGAAGGGGTACTATCAGGTGGCAGCTGGGTAATTACAACTCTCTATTTGGGCTCTGTAGTGATGCTGCATGTGATAAGTGGAGCATAATGAAGAAAAAGGAGTAGTGATAATACAGGAGCTAAATGGTAGAAAATAGCCTATCATAGCCCACAGCCTTCTGAGTGCCTATGGGGACTTTGAACTATCTTCTTCAGTTTTCAACCACAGAAAAAATACTCTCTCTTTCTTCTTCTTTTGCTAAATTTATGTATGGTGGGACAAAAGGGAAAACTGAAAGGAAATCAAGGGTATGTGAAGAGAATATGACCTTTGCAAATAACGCTGAAGGTCACTGTGTAATTATTCCAAAATAAAAGTATCCTGTAATCTTGTCTGTACCCACAAAAGATGTAAGACCATTTTTAAATGTGATTCTGAACAATTTTGTTGAGGACCATGGTTTATGAAAGGTCAGCTAAAGTATTTCTAATTATGTCTTGTCTAGCTCTTTGCTCAGAAGAACACAAATGCCATTTTTTACCATAGAGTCAAACTCCAATTAAAGAGAAAGACTGTCAAAAGACAAACTCATCACATGTAAACAAGAATACTGTTTCCTGATTGAAGATTAGCTTTCATAGGTTTATAAGAAGAAACACAGGAGGAGAAAATACCTTGGATCTGATCACCAAAACTTTGACACCAGTGCTCCTTTTTATTTTTTCCCTACAGATAGTAATACCTATTACAGCTCCTGGTGAGCTTGGCACAGTCTTCCAGCTCTCTATGTGACTCTCTTGCTGATTTTTTTTACTCCCATGGGTAAGATAATAGTTCCATGGCACTTTTTTCACTTGGGAGTCTGATACTTAAATACCAGTTACACTGGACGTGATATAGTGTGAGTGCGTACACATATGCACTCCTACATGAAGGAGCTGTACATAAAATGCCCCCTGCTTAAAGACGAGCCACAAATCAGTGCTTTTTTGTTTGTTGCTCTTTTTTAATACATACATACAGCCAGAGCAAGAAATGTACTGTGCATCATACATGTATGTTCAAGACTTTTTTTTCTTCTTAGGACACCAACTCTGCATTACCACAGACCCGATGTAATAGGGCATCTCACATTGCAGAAGGTGAGGTTGCATCAGCACGTTACCAGGATCAGAGCAAGTGTCTTAGGAACAGAAGGATTCAAAATGAGACATTCCTTTGTATAGCAAATGGTGATGTTTATTGGCCTAGGCATTACTGAAGCCAGTAGTAAAACCAAGTAAATTTTATATAGTGCCTCGATTTGAAAGGCTTATAGCTTGGTAAAACTGAGAAAATTCTACTCAGTTTTAGGGAAAAAATACGAACTGAGCTCTTGTTCTTATCATGACAGAACCTGACTGGAAGCACGACAAAAGCATTTGTGCATTACAGAAATTAATAGCATGTAATAAAATATTTACAACTGAACAGAATGGTTCTTATAGCCTTAATTCCACAAATGAATAAACACATGTAAGTTCATGTAAACACATGTAAAAAAAACCCCACATGTAAGCACATGTAAAAAAAGGAAAAAAACCCACAACTTTTTAAAGTATATACCTGATTGTGATGATTTCTTTTATATGATTAAATTGTCTGTTCCATATTTTTAAAAATTCAAATGATTACTGTGCTTGTTGAGGCACTAAGATGAACTCACACCAAGTCCAAACCATCCTCTGACTTAAGATAAAGGTCCTAGCAAAAAATAGATATACATCACAAATCAGAAGTTCACAGTGTAGAGAATTATTAGGCCATCTCAGTCAGCAAGTATAGTTTCTCATTATTGACTGACTCCTACTATCCTGGAGCAATAGAGTTTTGTTATTGACCCACAAAGCTTTATTTATGTACAGGCTACTTAGTGATTTGGCCACCTAAGTAAAACACAACTTTGACCATATGGCTATGCAGTAGTACCCAAATGGTAAGATTGCCTAGGGCAGGATTCATCTCACTTAACTTTACACACCTAAAAATTATACATCTAAGCCTTAGTTAGCCACCCTGTTTCTTCTTTCAGTCAATGGGGAGAAACTGGCACCTTCAGAAAGAAATTATGTGACTTGTGTCAGACACCCACCTTAAGGAGAGATCAATCACCCTCTGGAAATACCTATTTCTCCTGACTGAATAAAAAAGGAGCCTGGGGTGACTCGCTTAGACACTTAAATTTTAGATGGCTGAAGACAGGTAAAATGAATTGCATCCTGAGTTTAAAGAGATTTGTGTCCAGTGAAATCAAAACAGGTCTGTATATTTGGACATTTCTTCCACTTTAAATCATGCTAAGTGCTTCCCAAACCGCGGTGATGAATAACCTTATTGTCATTCATCTCAGTCAATCTGGCTGGTGTTTCACTCATATTTGCCAACACAAACCTTACACAGAGCTTTTCAGGTGGCCACGGTGTCTTATGCAGTCCTCTGCTCCTTCTCCTAAACCCTGTTCTCCACTGAATATTTGTGTGGTCACACAGTAAAGCAGATGAGGATACCGACCTGGTTGAAAAATGAGTAGGGGGAAAAACATTGTTCTCTGTTCTGTCTCAAGTGACCATACAAACAACCGCGTTGGAAAAACTGAATACCATAAAAGCAGCATCAGGGCTAGAGACTGCTTCCAGGCAGCCTCTATGGCATGCCTTTAAAATCCCTATCAAGGCTTCACCATCTTGCCTGGATCCTTGTAGTTTTCTCCTCATCACCCACACTGCTCTTCATTTCTTGTCTACCGAGCAAAAGCCATCACTCAGGGTGGTCTCCCTCACCCTACTCCCTCTTTAAGCAATCTACTTACTCTGCAGAGCAGCAGAGAACAACCATGAGAGAATCAAGGGATGTTTGCCAGTCTTAGACAGATGCCATTTCCCAAGACTGAGGATCCACAGCTTTTTTCCTTACTAAGAAGAAAAATGACTGATACTGCTGAACCCAGGACACTTGTATTCATTAGGGAAATTGTTTACTTTGAGTAACCAGTTTCAAGGCTTAGCATCAAATTGGCCCCTGATACTGATGGCTGAAATGTTGTACAGAGCAAACCTTCTCACTTTCTTGAGCTAGCAAGAAATTAGTATTTTAGCTCAAATCAAGACTGCACTTTCAAAGTGGATTTTTCCTGGTTGTCCTCATCTATTCGGCTTTGGTTCGCATCAAACCTTGGCATGCATTAGCAGTATTCCTACTGGTGGCATGAAACCCAGAAGACAAGCTCCAGAAGCACATGTACAGTGCTTGTACATGTACACTTCTTATAGGCATTCTGTCCCTGACCCTGTGCTGCAGCTAGTCCAGATTCACCCTCTCTGAAATGCAGCTTGGATATGGGATCTTCAACACCCTATCAATGTGCTCCTACTGGTTCAAATGAATTTGCTGATAGAAAGGTATCTTATATGTTACTCAATGTGATCAAAATAGTTCCTCTCTATTTCATATTTGCCCTCCTCCCAAGACCTTGAGATTGTCAGACGGTTAGAAACTGTCCTGGGTTCGAACAGAAACCAACTGCCATGTTTGCAGAACAAAACTGAAATCAGAACCAGCCTTTCAGGCAGACGACCAAGGACCACTAACAAGTTTTAACTTTGTGGTCCTGATGTGATCCCTGTCAAAAATCAGGAGTTTTCACCTTTCTCTTTGCAGTCTTCATCTGCAGCCCTACTAATTGATTTATGGCACATTCATCCTTAAAATGTACAACCATTGCACATCACTTTTATATCTGCATATAGCAGTTTATATATATCTGAAATCCTATGCCTATACGCTTGCTCTGTACTGCTTCCTAATTTCTTCTTTTCTTACCTGTCTTCTTTTACATACTGAAATTGCAAGACCTATACCAGGGAAACGAAGTCAGAAATTTTCATCATTTCTAAATGTATTCATAAAGCAGGGAATAATCTGTTCTCCATGTCCCTGGTAGATAGGACAAGAATTGATGAGTTTAAATTTCTGCAAAGGGGATTTAGGATAGTTATTAGGAAAAACTTTCTAGTTAAGCCTTGGAGTAGATTGCCTTGGGAGGCTGTAGGATCTCTATCACCGGTGGTTTTTTCAAGAACTGGTTAGACAAGACTCTGTCAGTAGTGTCATAGGCATAGTTATTTTGCCTTAAAGGAAGCAGAAGGAGTAGATGACCTCTCAAAGTCCCTTCCAGCCTCTTTTTCCTGGATCTTCCAAGGTATTCTGAATGTCTTATTTATCTCTATCCGTGCATCTCAGTATTTCTAATACAGTGTTTATCCAGGAATGAAATTTGAAAATTCATAATCCTCTAAGACCACAGATCACTCAGAAGTTTGTGTCTTGCTTATCCATTGATGCTTGACACTAGTCAAGCAGAAACTGGTGATCAACTACTGACCCTGGCTGGAATGCTGTCTATTGTATTTTGCCCTATTCCCATATTCTCCTGATAAAGTGTCATCCAACTAGCTTATTTAGACTACCAATTCCTTTTGGTCAATGGAAATACTTTTGTCAGGGAATGAATCTCTGAAACTGCGAGTTAAAATATCAAACTACTTTTGCTATTAAATACTTAAGTGTATTAGGTGACATGACGATTTTACTCCCAAGAAAATCACAGTAACATTGCACTTCAGACAGAGCAATGTTCATTAATAACACATACCCCTGAAACATGGGGAAAAAAACCATACTGTGATTGGTTTTGTATAGTGACATTATGTTGTGATACAATGGCCTCCACTTACCCATTTCTATGTGTTGATACAACAGGCTATTTTCTTCCTATTTCTCCCTCTTTCCCACTTTCTTCCTGGCTACCATTCCTTGCCTGACTGTTTGGTCTTACCTTCAGTAATACATGAGTTCTTGCCCATGAGCTTGACAACAGTCTGGTTTGGAAGACAATGAAAGCTGCCCAGATACGCCTGTTGAGAATCATAGAATCATGGAGTCATAGAAGGGTTTGGGTTGGAAAGGACCGTAAGCTCATGCATTTCCAAGCCCCTTGCCATGAGCAGGGGCACCTCACACTATACCAGGCTGCTCAAAGCCTCATCCAATCTGGCCTTAACACTGTCAGGGGTGGGTCAGCCACAACTTCCTTGGTCAGCCTGTTCCACTGTCTCACCATGCAGCTTTCCATTGGAAATACAGAGGTTTGTGACACTAAAGAGCTTCTGTCCCACACAGCACTAACTGAGCTGTTAACCAGAAGACATCATCCCCTTTTTGTGTCCAGCTCTGACACCTGTCTTAATTCAAGTGTTTCTTCCAAGTCAAAGCTTCTGGTTATACTATGCTATGTGATAGGATAGGACTCAATGAGGAGAGCTGCTCTCCACATCTCTGAGTGATATCTCGTATCTTGTTTGAAAGCTGATATACCCTCCAACTCTGCTGAAGCTATTTTAGTTAAGCTACAACAACTCAGTTGGCTAAATCCTTACTAGTGATATGTAGTTAGAGATCACCCAGAGCTGATACTTGTCCTTAAGAAACTTTAAGATCTTTATTATTTTCTCAGAAATGTCAGTGGAAAAATAATAATAGCAAAAGATAGGCAGGGAGTGATTTGTTATAATGACAGCAATTCAAATGTGCATCAAAACACAGTGGCCTGACTGATGAATGGCAAAAAAACAGCTCTCCCACAAAAATTCTTCATTCTTGCGTACAACAGGCGATTATTTCACTTAATCAAATTTTCAATTAGGCTGCCTACAGTGTTAGGAAGCCACAAAGTCATTTAATAGACAGCAGTTTGAATTGGCTAGAGACGAAATATTTAAGCTGAACTGATCCTGATGGGATTTTCCACGCTAAGAAAATTCTCATATAAAGGATGTTATGGGAAAGAATTAAGTTGGCTTTAGAAGAACCAGATTTGTAAATTTTTTTTCTAGATTTGAAGACTTCAGCTGAAATCAGTACATTACTAGTAGCTTTTGCAATGCACACATTTTACACATTTACAGATAGGTAAATGCTGGATGGCAGCAAGCAAAGAGTTGTGGTCAATGGCTCAGTGTCCAGCTGGAGACTGGTAACAAGTGGTGTCCCTCAGGGATCAGTGCTGGGACCAGTCTTGTTCAACATCTTTGTTGCTGACATGGACAGTGGGATTGAGTGCTCCCTCAGCAAGTTTGCCGATGACACCAAGCTGTGTGGTTGGGTGGATACGCTGGAGGGAAGGAATGCCATCCAGAGG
>JBCJKH010059450.1:0-25787 GCA_039877255.1 Loriculus beryllinus | reverse complement strand
CCAGTCAGTCTCACCTCTGTGCCTGGCAAAATCTTGGAGCAGATTCTCCTGGAAGGCATGCTAAGGCATATGAAAACAACAGGGTGCTTGCTGACAGCCAGCATGGCTTCACTAATGGCAAATTGTGCCTGGCCAATTTGGTGGCTTTCTATGATGGGTCTACAGAACTGATGGACAGGGGCAAAGCAGCTGACGTCATCTTCTTGACCTTGTGCAAAGCGTTTGATGCTGTCCCACAGAACATCCTTGTCTCTAAACTTGCGAGACATCAATTTGGGGGGTGGACCACTTGGTGGATAAAGAATCGGCTAGATGGTCACATGCAAAGAGTTGCAGTCAATGGTTCCATATCCAACTGGAGATGAGTTCAAACTCCATCTTGTTTCAGTTCCAGAAAACAGTCAGAAAGCCACAGCAGCTTTCACCCGTCTACTTGACCAGCACCCCTTTCTTAAACATGATGTAACACTGAAATTTAGGACAATTGGTTGAGGCATGGTGGTGAAGATAATTCAGCCAAAAAATAAGTAATAGGCTGCTCTCCATATCTCATAGTCCTGATTCTGGAGTTTTCACTTAAGTAGAGATGGGCAACAGAGGATTTGATTGTGGAAGATACGATTTTTGTGTGTTATTTGAGGCACCTCCAATTTCCATACCAGAGAAATAGCTATATACATACTGTTACAGAGGTATTCTTGGCTCTGGTCCTGAATCATCAGCAAGGATTGTGAGTTTACTATTAAAAGAATAAGTGTTTCTTTAGAATCAAAACAGATTACTCTAAAGAAAGTGAAAATGACCAGAGCTCCAAGCCGGCCTGGTTTTCCCAGGATTACGATAACTAGAAAAAAGCAGAGGTCATGGATCATGTTCTGTCACTTCACTCTATTGATATTTTTCATGTTTCAGGCATACATCCAAAGTTGAATACTGTTCCATAGAGCAAAAGCAACTCAAACAAAGTGGCAATAATAATGCACCCATCATCGGTTGTTCCCACACCTACAATCTTAACACTGTAACTGGGAATCTGATGTGCACCTTTTCCTTTCTTCTATTCTGTCTCCATTAAGTCATCATAATCTTTACGTTTCTTCATAGCATAAATGTCTTTAGAGTATCTTTTGTTATTCTTCTGAAAAAAATTTGCCTAAATCAGTGGTATTATGCCTTGAAAGACAAGGAATAATTTAAGGTGTTAGTTTTTCTAGGTACAGTCTAAGCAGGATCCAAGTACTTTCTAAAGTGGATCTGTCACATTTTTTGTATGCTGGTAGTCTGCATAAAGTAAGCTTGCTCTCTTAGCATGTGCAAGAAACACTTGTATAAATGCAGAGATGAATTCCACTCACAGCAAGTTCATTGTGTAAGTCTGTTCTGCTCTCAGATGGTGAACAGTTTTGTCTGTTGAAACACACCTTTTCCTCTTGGAATATGTGGTTCTTTCAAATTTTTGATAATGATGTATGGCTTCAGTTGAGATCCTGATAATAGCTAACTTCTGTTTATGGTACCTTCAGCAAAACTGTAGCAATTGTTGAAGTGACTGAGGGGATGAACAGAGATCATATCTTAGCAGTTGGGTTTTTATGCTCTAGTTAATTCTCCAGTGCAGTGATAGAGGTCTTTAACTGTCATAAATATTTCCAAGAGCTCAGTCACTGACTGGGATCAGAAAAAAGCCATGTCATGTGTTACCCTCTTCTTGCGTAAACCTGAAATGTGTAAGAAAAAGTTGTTCTTCCATCCCGGCTATCACTCATCTGAAAGCACTCATGGACTTTCTTATCACTGAGTCCATTTTCGTCCATTTTCATCCACTGTCTTAACAAAATTTCACACCTTCCAAGTGAAAGTATTTTTTATTTTTTTTAATTTGTTTTCGTACCTGTAAAAACTAGCAAGAGCTTTTCAAACGTTGTGTCTCACCCCTTCAAATCTCAAAGAGAAACAACCTCATAACTTGGTGGTTTCAGCTCCAGGACTGTGGAGACAGCATGCCTTTCGCGTAACTCTGCAGGCAAAAGGGCTGTGCTGGCTGTTGGTGAGCTGGGTTAAAACGCTGTAGCCCTGAGCTACTTCTCAGAGACTACTGTCTTCTCTGCATGTGTCCCATTCTATTGAAATAATGTGTTGAGGGGGTTTTCTTAAGGCAAAACAGTATTGGTCATATTTTTAGAACAAAGTCAAGGAGGAAATGTATGTTCAGTTATTCTTACAGATCAAAGAGATTTCTAAATAAGTAATCTAGGAGAAGAAGCTGTCAAGCTGAGCAGCAGGTATGCATCTCCCTGCACATTTGATCTGAATACTGAAGTACTGAAGCTATTTCACTTTCCATCCTCAGAAATATCGCAATAGTAAATATATCTTTTCATGCACACCAAATTTGTAAATTTTTCAGGACTTTATCAGGTAAAAATTTCTGTACTCCAGTGGTACCAGTCCTTTTCCTTTTCAAGCCATCAGTTTTAAAGTCCAGTATATTACATGCATTTGTTTAAAACACCAATAGTAAATAAAAGCATTAACATCTGTCCTGTTCTCCTCTATTTTTCTTGGTCATGTATTCTTTCACATGGAGCTCAGTGAGTAGTTTTGGAGCAAGTATTTTTATTTTAGCCACAATTAGAATTTCCTAACTAAGATTAAGTTAAATTGTTTAGAAAGAAGACAGGAAGTAAAAAAACAAAGCTACTTTGCTACAAATAAAGTCTGCTCAAGGAGTGATAAAAAGTGAATTATAAAAAAACAGTTTTATTGTCACTGCCACCCTCAACAGTTTGCCAATGTGATCCTAAGTAACCAAATTGTGATAGGTCTTTATTAAAAAAGATCTTGACAACAAGCAGATGTATTGGTATCATTAAAAGCAATCTTAATATTTTACATTCAGCTTCTGTAACTTTTCTTGCATCTTTAATAGAGGACTGTTGCTGCAATGTTATTAGCATAATAATTGCTATTGGCATAATTAGCAGAATAGTTGTAACAAATCTGATTGTTTTTAAAAAAACATTCTCTGAAATCAGCAATATTAATACGCTTTTGCTTGTAAACTAGGGCAGGTAAAAATTTGGATTATTTGGGAATTTGGCATTTTTACTGATTTAACTGCATTTGCAAATTTTTTTTTTATTTTTATTAAAAGTAGGTAGGAAATCAGTAGCATTCAGAGTTTGTTTTTCATCACTCCTGCACGATGCCATGTTTTCACACTGCCACAAATGGTTAGGACCTCATTTTCTTTGCAGGGTAATGAGAGGTGGTTAAGCCACCTTTATGGGGCAGTAAGGGGGTTTTTTTTATGTCCTGATGCACATCCTGATTTGGCCACACGATCTAAAGATGAGAATTGAGGTCAGAGGACAGAAATAGATGTTTTCCTATCATAGAGCAGTCCTTTTGAGTTCATCTTAGAACTGCTGCTTTATGATCAAGGCTATTGTCTTCATCTCCTCTCTAGCCAGTATCCATAAAATGTTTCTGAATTCTATTTTTAAGGTTTTTGCTATTGGCAGAGATTATGGCATAGTTGTCTTTCTACGTCTAGTTATTATAGTGCTTGAGTCTCAAGATCTTGCTCAAGATCAAGAAGAAAATGTTTGGTTTTACACCATTTCCACAAGGCTGCAAAAGGTTTGTGATGAGGGCTGGCCTACTTTTGTCATAGTCAGGACATGCATCCAGCAAGCTCATTATATTGGTTACTCACAAGAAAAGTCAAAGAATAGCTCAGTCATCCTTGAAGGCATCTATTTCAACATTTGTCATGTAGAACAAAAGAGTCTGTGTCATCCTCTCCTTCTGGGAATACACTGTATTGTTACGTGATTTCAACAAACTTCTCACATGCCACCTTCCTTCTAAATAGCTGCATGAATAGGCAGTATAAGCGAATATAATTTAACACAGAAGTCATATCATTAGTCTATTATCTGTGCATGCATTTTAAAATTCTCCTCTGGAAATGTATAGAACATTACAAAGAATGAAATTTTTCAGCCAAAGTAATAATACATGGTAGTTACTAAAAACAGAGAAGCTGAGTGCAGAATAATAACATATCATCGCATGTTTTTCTTACCCTGTGGGCAGTAATTTGGCATCAGTGCAGTCATTTAGGGGTAGGCGGATAGGTCTTGGCTTCCTGCTCCACCAACGTAGAACCACGACAAACATTTATTATTGCTCTTCAGAGTTGCATGCTGCTACAACATGTATGGTATATTCAACTCTTTGTAAAGGCTTCTTCTGAGTTTTGCAGGATAATAATGTATTTATACGGGTTTTTTTCAGACAAGAAGCCCTCCTTGCTGCCATTAGTGAAAAAGATGCCAATATTGCTCTACTAGAACTCTCATCCTCTACGAAGACGACCCAAGATGAAGTGGCTGCGCTGAAACGAGAGAAGGATCGTCTTGTGCAACAGCTCAAGCAGCAGGTGAGTAGGGGGGGACTATAAAAGAAAGCAGTTAATAATCTGGTGTGAGATTATTATTTTGATTTATGGAACTAATAATGTGTAGTCCTGTCAAAGGTTGGGATAGAAAGTGTATAAATAACAATTTCAAACTAGCTACCGATCATGAAGCCTGCTTAGAACATGGGGGGAAAGAAGAAGCCTCATTGGTGGGGGAAGTTCCTTTGTGTCACTTGCCTGAGTAGTAAATGTGTGGTAGGATGTATAGGGAACTGTGAATGGAAAAGACATTGTTTATTAGCTTCTACAGGTACAAGTAACCACAGATTCAGGGAAATGTAGTGATACTTCTCTTGGTGGTCTGGATTTGCATTGTCAGGGAAGAAAATTCTTGTTGCTGTAAAGCTCAAATATGAATGTGTTACTTCACACAGTATCTACTGTGATTTCAAATCTGTGGCAGCAGCACCATATGGGAATGCTAGCTACTAGAGTGGAATTTGGGAGGTCTTCTACTTCTGAGGAGATTGGCCCTTTCCTATTTCTGGCCTCTCCCATTTCTAAGATCTTTTTGTGTTGGTATAACAATAAGAAGAAGTGTTTCTATTCAAGCATTTAATATTGGGTTTCAGTGTTGAATGCAGTGTGAAATATACATTGCCAATAAAACACAGAGGAGGCAAAAGGCATCCCTGGCAATAAGAGATTTAGGATCTGAAAAATCTATGTAGATTCCTCACTTCATCACTTCTGCTGTTTTTTCTGAGTTATTCCCTTGCCACATTCCCTGCAATAGCACATAAGCTGCTGCCAATCCGGTATCAACTTCTCTAGTGCCATCGTTTCCATCTTCATAAATTTTATGTGCAACATTTCATCTGCCAATCAGTTTATTTCTGTTGCTGTCAAAAACAGTAAGACAAAACCGGTTTGCTTTCTGATAAAAGATTACCTTAGGAAGCACAACTAGGTTATGTGGATAGCCATGGATTTTTAAGATAACAGTTATTTAAATTTAATTGACAAACAGTAATTGTGATTATTATACCAGCTTCAAAACAAGCAAGAGGTATAGTTTACGGTCTTGTGTTATTTACTGTTGAGCAACAGTTGTAATTACTTTCACTTGTCAGCCAGATGACCTCCTACAGGTTTCAGAAGTGGCCACAGCAATAGAAAGTATTCATTTTCTTCATGTAATTGTCTGTAGGTGTAGCAGGTAATGTACATTACCACTAATTCCAAAAGAAATTGGAACTTTATTGTCATCTCTTGTTATCCTGAGTTTAAATTCCAGCATTTCATGCCTCTTGCCTTTCCCAGTTTCCTTTTGATTATCCTTTGTGGGTAGATAGAACAATCTAGTGATTTGTGGTGGCGTTTTTTCTGCTGAAAATTTGTGATATTTGATTTGTTGTAGGTCATGTGATTATTTCTCAGTGTTAATAAGTCTTAAAATACCGTATTCTATTCCTAAAAAGACACAGACATTTCCTTGGAGCCCATTCTAAGTGCTTTTCTATATAGCTGTGGGATACTTGATTTACCAGATAAACTAAAATTGCAGAGATTAATTTGAAATTGTGAGAACAATTCTCAGCTGGTGTTTTTTAAGAAAAGAAGCACTAGTCCTTTTTCAAAAAATTCATTGGAATATCCAAATACCTTTGAAGTTTCTGGTACCAAAACTGCCATCAGCTATAAAGACTTTCCATTATTTAAGGTTGTTTAATACTGTCATCCTAAAAAAAGAAAAAGAAGAAAGCAGAAAGTAACCGCACACATCTGTGCTGCAAGTAGTATAAATACAAGCTATGTGTAAGTAGTGTATGTATAAATATAAAATCAGAGATAATGAGGCTGCAAGGTATTCTCCAGTACATTCCCAATCCCCAAGGCAGAATATATGTTTATATATAAACAGTCTAAAGTATATTTAAACCATAACTGAGAAATATTTATTTGGCCTAAGAGTGATTTGACATATTTTCCCTAAACTCAGTCCTACACCTTAAGGATGCATCATCTTTCATCTTTTTGTGTGTGCAGCTTTCAATATATTGAAAGAAGAACTCCTCAAAGTTACTCATTATGGGACGATAATACTCACCAACTGTTTAAGTTGCAGGGGATCCCAAATCGCTTTTTTTTCTTCAGTATTAATAGTTTTGATGCATACCTTTTCTGTATCAATTCAAATCATACCAACTTTGACAGCTCCAGAAATATGAGATAGCTCAGAAGAGAAGGCTATGAGATTTTGCAGGATCCTCATTACTGATGTAGTCAAAGTGAATCTCATTTTTCTATACACTTTGCAAGTAACCTCTGTACTTGGCCCCTGTGGTCCTCCTCAGCTATTACAGGTCACCAATCTCGTATTTTCCAACAAAACAACCTAGCTGATTCATCAGCTTAAGTTTTCTCTGCATTGACCCTTTTCTACATCTTGGGAACAAAGGTCTGTCTGTGTTTACCAGCACCACAAGACTATACAGCAGTTCAGGAACTTCTGAAAAGTTTAGCTGTAATTCCTAAATTTACAGTAGAAATTGTGAAGGAAAAATCTTTCAGATTTGCAGATGCATTGAACACAGCTGTTCAAGAAAGGCAAGTGATGCCAGTTAATCAAGATGTTCTGGAAGACTTCAAAAGCAGTTCGGAACCTAAAAGGTTTATTCAACCATTCACATTCGGAGCTGGGATCCTGACCTCAGGAATTCTTTCCTTCTGTCTTTAATATTTTTTCAGAGCTGTTAAGTATTCCCTGATAAGTATTTGGTACTTCAGTCCATCCCGTTTCTAGGAAATTCTTAGACTTTGTGGTGGGAAAGCAGCTCTTTCAGTTGGCTTGCAGTCAGTTGACTGAAAGATTCCTGTTTCCATGTACATAGGATGCAAACAGAAATGCTGAGCAGTATTGGAAGGAGGTGTCTGTGTGAAGTTACGCATGCTGTGGTAGGCACCATATTCCTGATTGCTGAATCTCACTGCAAACTGGAAAGGGCCTCTGACCAAGATAATGCTTAAAGAAAGTTTTCTGACTACACAGCAATAGCAAGTGTGGATGGATCCAACTGTGTACGATAGGATTCAGATTGTGCCTTTTTGTGGCTTGTCCTGGTTGTCATTGAGTTGCTACAAGAGCTACCACTGCAGACTGACTCACTGTTAATTCATCTTTCTTAGAGTGTGGAAGGATACAACTAACTCTCTCCAATAACAAAACCTCATTCTACCCATGAGCCTCAATTTACTGCTTAAAAAAAATAAATCCAGTTTCTTCAGCCCTGAAATTTCAAGTGTTTCTTATTTATGTAAAAATATTGGTAAAGACATGGATTCACCAAGGAAAGGTTGTACAGATTCTGAAGGACTCTGCAGTTATTCTGTGCTTTAACTCTCCTTTCTCCCTTCCAAACACCACCACGTTCTTGGTCACTTGCATGGGCAGGGTATTACTGCGAAAGACAGGGAAGGAGTCCTGCCAAATATATTTTGGTTCTTTAATTTAAGTATGTGTATTAAAGTTTGGATGAAGAGAGGCATTTTGGAAAGAGGATATGGCATCAATGTTGTTTTAATTTAGAGTTTCTAGGCTCTGAATTGCAGGAATGTGCCTCAATATAGAGACCATTTCCTAATGAGGCACTCAGCATTGACCAGGCTTTCCAGTAAATGGAGCTGCCTGTTTCATATTGGTTGTCAGTTTGTATGAGGGGTTTCCTCTATCATCGGAAAGGCAGTCCAATTTCAGGGCGAAGGTCACCAGCTAATGTGGTCCCAATTTACTTCCTCCCAAAGTACTTTGTCTCCATGAGTAGTTCATGGAGAGGCAGTGTTTGGGAGGCTGCTGCACCGGAGGGGGCCAGGGCTGATGCAAAAGAGCAGAGCTAAAGGTTGTCTAATACAGACCAGATGTAGAGTGGCAAGCGCCAGCCAGCGTGCTTGGATTATACACCATAGAGAAGCCCCCATGATGTGTGTCACTGGAATTGACAGAGACCCAAGGAGCTTTGGCCTGCTTAGTGGCAGAACATCCACTGCTCATCTGTTAGAAAGTGGTCTGTTTGTCATTTATTCCTCGCCTTGTCAAGCTAAGTCATAGCGATCAGTGTATGCTTACTGTAACAGGGCGAAGTGTTGCTGCTTTGAGTTGTAAAGGGAAGGCATATCTGAATGGGCTGAGGTTTCCTGTCTGTGGGTTCTGAGTCTTAAACACTTGGGGTTTTCTAGTAGGAGACGTTTGGAGCAAAGCTTGTCATTTTCAGTGGTTTTCTACAGTGTCTAGCACAGTGGGGGCATTGCTTGACCAACATCTCTAGGCACTACTATGCCATAAACATGAAATAATAGTGCTGAAATTTTCAGGAGCCTTGGAACCATATCAGTGTGTTTTCTGAGAGCTGGAGGTGCTATGAAATTGAATTGTTTGTAAATCACTGTATTCACTTGTATTATTATATAATGTTTCATAATTATTCCCAATTCTTTTATAATACACTGTAGCAAAAGTTATGAGGACCTTGCTTGATTCAGTGTTACTGATTATGGGATCTCAAGATTTTCATTTTAAGTGATATTACTCCAGGTCAGGTTAGTACTGTAATTAATAATAAGAGTAATATTCTTATGATGCTGTGTTTTCCAAAATAAAAGTAGTTTTCAGATCAGTTCCTCAGTCTTTCAAGAATGTATTGAGCTCTTATCCTACACTTTAGCACACTCACTAAACCACCCAGCTTAAGCTTTCTCCACATATTTCATAAACATGTATTTTCTTCTATTTTCAACAGATATTTTGTTATGTTTTCCTCACATTGTTAATGAAAAATACTGAATAGTACTGGGTTCAGGACAGAGCTCCATGTAACCCGCTTGATTTATTCAATTATACCTGTAATCAGTTCTTAAAGACTATTAATGAGGGAGACCTTCAGTCTTGAGAAGTCTTTTCTATGGCTCATTTGTCTTTATCATTATAATGTCAACCTCACTGCAATCTAAGGTCATGGTAGCTTTTTCTGTCTGTTACGGATGTGGGGAAAAAAAAGACTATTTCTCTGCACTTTGTAGCAGATGTTTTGGTTTACAGTGGGGTATCTCCTCTGTGTTATTCTCTAAACTGGGCAGTCTCAGTCCTTCAGTTTTCGTGTGTCTTGTTTTCAGATACCTGATCATTCCAGATGTTTTTTCTTAGATTTTATTTCATTTGTCTTTGTCTTTCTCCGAGCACGAAACTGGACAAAGCTCAGAATGATGCCTTCCCTTAGCTGAAGTTGTTCATGTCATGAGAGAGTATGAGAAACCTTAATGGAGTCTTGCAAAACCTCACCAGTTCCCATAGGTTTCCATAAACAACCATTAATAGCTTTCATTATAGTAGATAAACTCTTCCTAGTATTGTATAGTATAGTCAGAGCTGGAGAATTTAAAGACATGATTTTTTTTCTACTACCATCTCAATTGTTCTTTTCCTTTTCTGACCTGAAAGGATATTCTGTGAGAACTGAAATAAATTTTGTTAGCACCTGAGTACAGTTTTAGCAAAGACTGGCACAGAAGGTGCACGAGCACGTTGAGCGTTTTGGCTTTATTTTTTGGTGGCTTTCACTTTTAACTGAGTAGAAGATCAACCTTTGTCTTCAGAAGGATTTCCTTTTCATTCTAAAGTACAACACTAATGTCTACTTTTTCTCCCTTAGTACTTCTATTTCATTATAGTCCCTTTTGTTGACATATACACTCTTGCTGTTCACTTAGTGAAAAGAGCTCATTTCTGTTTTAGTGAGGGGAGATAAGAAACCTCATGCTATTGAAAGTATGGCTTACATAGTCAGCTTGCTTGCCATTCGGAGGATTCTTTAACACCTATCATTCCTTTCTACTTCTATATCCTCATCATAATCATACCTTCCTGTGTGGAGGAGCATGAATTTGAGGGGCTGTTATTTACCATTCTCATAAATCAAGACGAATTATTTGGCAATGACTAGTAGTCTTGACAGTTAGCTTTTATGCAGTATTTAATATATATTTAATCTAGCCATGCAAGTCCCAAAGCTGTTTGTTCTGTGCTTCTTTGTGCTTCCCTGCAAAGATTTTGGCTGGCTTTCCTCATGAGGCCAAGGTACAGCAAAGATTTGTTTCTCAAGTAAGCGTGGTTCATGGGATCATGAAGAAGAGGGAAGAATTTCAGATTCCATAATAGCTTCTCCCCCAAAAAATGCTATTTTTCCACTGTTAGTTGTTTCCCTGGAAACCCCACACACTGACACCTGACACTTCTCTGCTGTGAACTTTTCCAAAGTGAAGTTCCAGTGGTTGGAGTCATTTTCTCTTTGTAACAGGAGAATGTAGAACAGGTCAAAGGAGACTGACAGGCAGGCGTTTTTACTCTTACTGCTGTCAAGCAGTATCGGCATGACCACACTTCTGGCAAGTTTTATTACCACCCTGCCTGATGAAATGACACGGATTCTGCAGGGCATGCGGTTAGTCTTTGCTTTGCCTTAGCTGCCCTGATTTGAAACTGTATCTGATGAAAATGATTACCCTGTTAGAAAATTATGTTCTTCTTCAGGTGATATGGATACAATTACTGCAGATGATTGCTGAATGTTGTGCTGTTTCTGTGACAAAACTACCATTGTTCTCTGAGAGCACCTGAGAGGTCCTAGGAGTGTGATGGTGCCCATTGAAGTTTAGTGCGTAGAGGCACCTCTCAAACCACTGTCAGAAGGGGAATTAAGAAGTCTAGAAAGATATATTAAAGTTGTTTTTGTGTGGTGGTGGTGTCTCATTAGCACTCATTAGCACACATTAGCAAGAGTGGAAATAGATGCAGAAGTGGTGGAAGAAAAGCTATTTGATAAGAAAGTTAAAGAACAAACAGATGAGTTTGAAAGGGACTTAATTGTTAGAGGTTCCTGCATGTAGTGGGTGGTACAGAATTATGTTATTCTCTGAGTGCCAGATCGTAGAATCATAGAATAGTTAGGGTTGGAAAGGATCTTAAGATCATCTAGTTCCAATCCCGCTGCCATGGGCAGGGATACTTCCCACTAAACCATGTCACTCAAGGCTCTGTCCACCCTGGCCTTGAACACAGCTTCCCTGGGCAGCCCATTCCAGTGCCTCACCACCCTTACAGTAAAGAATTTCTTCCTTATATCCAGTCTAAAGATCAGCCTATTTGAAACAACAGCAGACAGATTAATGCACTTTGCCAAGGATTTTTTCAAGAAATAGTGAAGCATTTTGTTAACTATTGTCACTTGTAGTGGACTTGTTATCTAAATAGTGCTGTCACAGCCTCATTTACACACTCAGTGGACACTGAGTCAGTGTAAATTATCTTTTTTCAGATTCTTGTACTACCGTTATGTGTAGGGTCAAATGCAGCTTTACAAAATTTTAATCTACTGACTTTAATATACAATGGTGCCAAAATACATAGTTTTTATAGCATATTCTCAGCTGTAATGACAGTACAGCTGGCATACATGTAAGCAGGCAAAAGTGGGGGAAATCACTGTACACTTCCTATTCAGGAAGCTACTGGACTAGAAATAGAAGAAACTTCTGCCTGAAGTGAATCCACTAATTGTCTCTCATCAAGCATTGCCAGCTGTCAAACTTAAGCATGATGGCTTTTGTCGAAAGCCTGCAATCCACCCAGATTATCAATCACAGCACAGCACTGTTTGTTTTGCCATGCATTGCTCCTCAGTAATTGTTTCTGTCACAGGGGGATCTCTGCCAGGAGCAGACCCCAGCACCCTGACAGCAGCCAAGCAGGCACAGAAAGCAAGGCTTTGTCATGCCTTTGAACACCACTTCCTGAAGCACAGCACAAGAAGCCCTTGCAGGTTAAAAGAAAGCACCTACTCCCTGCCATGTGCTCCAGACTTTTTTCCCATCATCTTCAATCATCGATTACCACAGTAACAACATTCAGTGCAGCGTCAGCAGTCTTTTCTGGGGCAGCATTTCATCTTCCTGTGGTATTACTTATACTCTCATTCCCCTCTCCCTCCTCCTTTTACCTTTACCCTCTGCCTCTTGTACTACTAAATAATAATATATGTTCAAGTGAACTCCTTGCTGTCGCTGGCCTCATCATGCCAAAGAAGGGAATTGCCTGTTGACCCTGGTATTAACAGCCACGTCTGCTTTCTGTTTGTGCTTTCACTCATGTCGCAGCCAGTAGTTTTTAGGGCATTGCAATGGCAGCTGTGTAGGTTTGCTTGAAGGAGAAGATTCTTTGCCTCACTGAGAGATTGAGCTTTAAGATTTATAGAAGTAGTTTGGGACTCAGATGACAATACAGTATTTGCTACCCTGTCTTTCTAGACATGCGTAACATTTAAAAAAATATTCTATGGAATAGTATTTCTCAAGTTTTATCTTAGTTTTCAAAAGCCTGATTTATTCAATTAGAAATATTCCTCCGTTTGTTGATTATATTAAGATTTTTATGTTACAGTTTTACATCTTTTTGATTCACTAAAACTTGGCACAAATTAAGGTAAATTAATTGGATAGCTGCTGACAGCATCTCCTGCAGTATTTATAGTATCTGTCATTCAAAGGTTGTGAACTCCTATGCTAAATTGTCCAGGTAACATTGTCCCTGACTACAAAATTATGATTTCTGGACAAGTGTAGGTTAGCAGTTGAGAAATCCTGTAGCCCATTTCTTTAAGTAAGAACTGATCTGCTGGGTTTTGATATCAGTTTAAGTTGTTAAGCCTGCACTGAAAGGACCAGGCTTGTTAGTGGTCTTGAAGAGTTTAGAACATTGAGTGAGCTTGGGTTTCTCCAGAAGACTGCACTAAGAAATCTAATTTGGGGCCTAAAAAGTAATAATTCCTTTGTGAATAGTATTTATGGACATTAGCTTAATGTAAGTACAGTCACTGTTGCTTCATGCTGCAGTTGTGCTGTGCAGTGGTTTTCTGTCACTACCATGGTGCAAGCCACTGATCTGATAGGCACTGTTTTTCAGTTAAATAAAGAGAATATATTATAACCGGTATTTTTAATACATACATCCAACAAAGCATTTAAGTATTTATTTCTGTGGGATTTCTGTGCTCCAGAGTTTACATTGAGAACAGTTACCCTCAGTTTCTGACAGCCTTTGTGTATGCTGATGAGTTTGAGATAGGAGCAAAAGCTCAAAAAGAGCCATGTAGAAGAGCTCAAGACTGCAAACAGTTGTTCATGCAAGGACTAAAATTATAGGTACATCTTCTTTTGCTTAGCTTCTACCATTTGGTGGGTAGTTGGGAAGGACCCGTACATGACTACTCCCTGTTTGTTGTCCAGTGGCAGGATGTGCCTCAGGGGTAAAGTATTTGAGACTTTCCGACAATTGGTTCTTGCGGCTGGGTTGGTTTGGCATCGCTCTTTTGGTATTTGAATTGATGATGTTTGAAGGCTGACCGGAAAATACAGTGAGCTTATAGTTACGTTTAAATCTTGTCACTTAGACACACTGTTTAAGGAGCTCTAAAGTTTTGGTGACAGACAGGTTTCCACTTAAACATTTAAATAATCTTGATGAGATAAACCTGTGAATGATTTTTTTGTGAAGAAACAGGAATTTCACACCAAAATTTCAGATACAAGAAGATTTTGAATTACTTTTTTGAACTCAGTAAAAATACTGTGATTTTCCAACATGAGTGTCTAACCATCCTTAGTGATATTTCATTCACTGAATGCAGCTTTTTCTATATACCAAATTATTCGTGCTCACTTGGGCTGTCCTACCTGGCACTGATAATTGTCTAAACGATACAAGTGTCTCTTTCCTTCATCTCCATTCAAAATGTACTAACTTGGTACATTATGCTTATCTGTTCCTACATTTATTGGTGTTACTCCCCAGGAAACACACCACACACTGAACAGCTTTATTTGTGATTGCTTCTCTTTGAACGAAAGGCCTACCGAATCTGTGACTTTAACAACTATTTTATATAGAAAGCAGTTCACATATTGGTAGTCGGTAGAAAGGTAGTAGCAGAAAGCTGAAAGGCATTTTACCAGTGTTATTATTGGGTTTACTTTGTGTAAAATCTGTGACTGCTGAGGTGATTGATGGTGCAAGCCAGGTGTATTCCAAAAACAGGTAAGGAGAAGGTGAAGTCAGAGATACGAGCTGACTGATTGTTTTCATAAACTAAATATTTAGAAAGTTCCAAGTAGATTGCAGATTAACAGTTGTATGACTTCATATGTCAGTGGTATGTTCTTTACTTGAAGGAGGAATGATGGAAAGAATTGGGCACCTAGAAATACGTAATGAAAATTAATGATCTATGAGATAGAATATATTGCATGTTTGGAATTCTTTCTATGTTGTTTTGGGAGTAACATAATAAATCAGTGGGGTTTTTTGCTTGAGAAGAAAAAATACATAGTTCGCAATAGAGAATTTTAATCCCCACCATTTTACAAATTGAGAATGGAAACATTAAATCTTAAGTGTACAGAATGAACTTCAGCTTCAGTAAATAGTGAGCTGTTGATGAACAGTGGTCTGAGGTATTTTTGAGTTTAGGCACTGCAGTGCCTCTCAGTCTACAGATTTTTTTTCTCATCCACTGTATTAAGCTTCTTAGAGTTCTGAAAATAATTTCCCTTTTTGAAACAATCTGATTGAGCCTAGTCCAGTACACCATATCTCAAGGTTTCGAATAGGTAATGCAGGGGAAAATAAAAGTTTCGTGTTGCAGTTGGAAATCTAAAGATGCATGCTATCAGTTAGGACTAGTTTATTGATACTAACCCTTCATGAGTTTACATACCAAGCCATGGAATTTGATGGAATAGTATATCAAGTTTATCAAAAGGAGTCGTAGATTTATGAAATGAGGCATCAGTTACTCATGATAGCTTCTGCGAATGGACGGGTGCTGATGGCTGCAGATTCCCCCCAGTTCTGTTAAATTGTAACGACCCCAAGCCTTAAAAAAATTACTATTCATGTTTTGGTGCTGAATAAATTATACATTTTACTCCTTAATAAGTACATGCTGTTTTCTACACTCCTTCTTTAAAGTGAAAAAATAGTCAGGACCAAAGAAAAGGTGCAGTTTTTCCCTAAAGGTAATGTATTTGCCACTTGACGTTTGTAAATGTGTGTAGCGATGAGATGGAAGGTTTTGTGCTGGCTGCTAACTTGGGAAGCTGTGAGGAGTCTGGTAACAGCTGCCAACTCTGAAAGACACAAGATGAGAAAGTTGGTACTAATGAAGATCCTGCTTCTAGACCTTCACATGAATACGGTCTGCAGAGGATGCTGTTAAATACGAAGTAGTGATTTTGGCAGATCATCTTTAAGGCAGTTGTGTTCTGCTGCCTCTGAGTGGACCTGTATTGAACAGAGTTTCAGTATGCCCTTCTTTGCCTTAAATGTGTTACCAAAGGTTTGACTCTTTTCAGTACCAAGAAGTGCTTTTACGGATTAGTTCAAGATTGTGCGTAAAGACAAAACAAGTCTCAAAGTCAGTTATCAAAAGGTTGATGTCAGATTTTATGTGGCATAATGAAACATTTATCATGTGGCTATAAGATCAGTTTGCTGGTCAAGCAGTCTCAGAATCAGGTTCAGATATGAGTAAATTTACCTTTGCAGTAACATGTAACATCAGTTTCTGGTTATCAGTAGTTTAGGTGAATGTTAGTCTCTCAATTTCCATAATGCTTTAGCCTGCAGATATATATTAAACTCTGACCACAGTACTGGTGCCTGGGGAAGAAATGATCTTTTATATTGAATACTGCCCTGGTTAAGGAGTAGCTATTTTATTAGGGGTTTTGTTCTCTTTGAGCACAATTTTACAGTCACAGAGCTTAGTCATTTGTTCTCTTTCTTTGTGTTTACCACCAATTCCTGACTGTCTTAGTGTGAATGCAAATATTTCCTGTGGTTGAGTAAACAAAAAGTAAATGGAGGTCTCACAGCTGACTCCAGCCAAGTTCTTCTCAGGATCTGAACTACGTAGGTATCTTTTGTTTTAACAGTGGATTTGTATTTGGGAGGCCGAAACTTAACTTTTTTATACATTCAATTTTACTGTAGTACCACACAGAATCTTTTTCACAGTTGAAGAAATTACTCTTTTCAGTTTTTTCACGTTAACTTGAAACGTAACTGTAATTTCTGTTACCAGGCCAATGTACCCTCCATCTCCAAAACACTCATAGATATAACCTTGGCTTTGCCTCCTTTATTACAGCTAGCAACCCAAACTTCTGCCAACTGCTAACATTAATGGTGGTGAAAAAATAATAAAAGTACTATAGTGATCCTTCAGAACACACACATACAAAAGTTGTTTAAAACTTGGAAGGCTGCATGGGTTTATTTGCTCTGTGGAAGTAAGAAGTACTGTACCTTCTCATTCTAGGTTTTTTTCTGGTTTTGTGTTTTGGGGGGGTTTTTAAGAGAAATACGTTTATTTATACACAGAGATCCTCATTTTGTGCACCTTTTGCATCTTGCCGGATATCAGTGTCTTCTGGACTGGAAAAGAAGGATTCACAGATTTGGTGGGAAGGGTCCACAGGTTGGGAACTGGAAACTGAGACAAGTTCCTTATGGTCCATCTCTACCTCTTCATCACTATAAGATGATTATGACAAGATTTCTCGATCTCTTTCCCCCTTTCCTGATAACCAGAACTAGCTAGGACTTTTCCATTGTCAGCCAGCCAGCAATCTGTTTTCTGTTTCAAAGAGGGCTTAAAAAATATAAAGGCTTCCTTGTGTCCTCCTAGGTCTTCTAGTGGCAGATAAATCAGTGGAGGTTGCCCCTGTCCTTCTCTTCATCTCTACTTCTTCCTCTGCTTTGTCAGGGCTCTTTAACATGTGGCATCACCTATCTAAGTTTAATGACTTCGCAGTAAAAGGGTTGTTAGGAAAAGAATACCGGAGGTATGACTGGCTGTTTTTTCATCTTGTTCCACGGACTTTTTGATGACTATGTACCAGAAACAGAATTTTCTGAGCTTTGCAGGGTGCTTTATGGTGTCCATTGGCTGAGCTTCTACTCATATGTAACGGCATAACAATGTAAATCACAGAAAGACAGCTGATTAGGAACAGAGTAAGCAATGACAGGAATACTGTCTGAAATGCAGACTCCTTAGAGAAATTCATCTGAACAAGCTGGCATATTTCTACACATCGTGAGCCATGAATTTTGTAGAAAGGAAGAGAATTGCTTTGCTTGGTAAGAAAAATTCTGGCACAAGTACAGTAGAAAACCTGGGTGTTTCTTTGGTTTTTCCAGCTAGTACTGTTATCTAAGCTGTGATGCAGACCTAATAGGAAAAATCAACCTCTGCTGGAAGAAAAAGAAAGAAAGAAACGAAAAAAAAAGTGTTGGTTTATTATGATCCTCCTTGCTTGTGTACTGCATGCAAGAGCAGGGCAAATAGACAGGAATCATCTGTCCAACTCTGTACTGCACATGTGCTGCTGTGTGCTGAGGCAGGAATCCTGCCTCTGTGGACCAAACACAGGGACAGTGTGGATGGACAGGAATCTTGTGTCTGCAGACCACACGCACAGATGGTGTGGACAGACAGGAATGTAATGTCTGTGTGTTTGTATGGATCTTATGAGGCAGAGCTCTTCTGCGTGGATGTCAACCCTAATAATTGGCCATACAGAGAAAATTCTTAGCTTTAATTTAGTTTGGGGTAGCAAAGCTCTGTTGGTTGTCAAAGGAAATGCCCTTTCAACTCTTCCCTCCAGCAGTTACCATGGAGGATTTTGTCTAGATTCAAAGATGAAAGCAAAGCATAAAAATAATACTAATTTTCTTTGTCTTTTATACGCAACAGCTTTTGAAATTAGTTTCAGAGCAAGCATAAATAGTCTTGAGGTTTCCTTGTGGGCTTTGTTGTTTTTTTTTTTAAAGTTGCTATCAACACTGTTTATATCATGTAGACACAGACACATTCATGTATACACCCAGAGCTGGGTTCTGGGCAGTTACAGACAGTCTGTGTTGAGATGATACTGAGCAGCTCACATCACTTTAGCATCTAGGAATTTGTATCTGTACGTAACTACTTTTTTTGCCAAGAACAGCATGTATAGAGGGGGGTTACTATTAACAACTCTTTGAAGCTGCAGGCAAATGCAATTGAAGTGGTGAGTCATATAACAATAAAAATATATAAGGCTAAAAGAGCTGTGGTAAAAACATTATGTATACCTTTCAAAACTAAAAATACCTAGATAAAGGAATGTTTTTACTCTATTTATTGTAAAAACACAGTTACAATAGACAAAGATTTGAAAACTTTCAAATTATATCAACTGTGAAAGATGTATGTAGATTCACGCGAGCAGATGGCCTACAAACTGTTTTGTTGAAGTAGGGGATAATGGCTATCTTTTAAGATTTTTAAGTAGGATGCATCTTGTATATAAATTTCTAGACGAGATTTTGCAAATCAGTTTTTGTAGGTATTGGTGGACTGAGAAGCTTTCTTATTTCACACTAGAAGAAAGACTAAGAGACAAAAGCAAAGTGACTAAGGCAGCTGCGTTATACAGGCAGCTTTGTGAAGTTGAGCATATGCAAGTGGATTTATTTTGGAAAGGAGAATCAAATAGAATAACATAAGGAAGAGGGATAGAGCAAAGTAGATGAGAGTGAGATGAGCAGCTTGCGGAATGAAGCTGAAGTGAAAAAGGAAGGAGAAATTTCAAATAAACAGTTATAACAAAAGAGGAATCCCATCAACTATGTTAAACAAAGCTTATAGTTTTGATAGAAATACTTGCCTGTTTTATGGGATACAATGCAGCGATTTGCCTTCAGATATTTATAGATTTTGTAAGACTAACCTTATCTCTAGTGCTTAATTCTTTTGCTTAAATTGTGCAAGTTTAAGGTAATCACAGGATCGTTACAATGTTAGAATGCATTTCAAAGCTTAGCATAACCTGAGATTTCTTTTACATTTTGCTTTATGCAACACGTTTCACCAACCTATCAAAGTTTTTAGGGAGTGTTTATGCTGCAAAGTACATTTCAGCTTGGTTTTCTGGCTGCTTTTTTGTCTTTGATTTTCTCTCAATTGATAAAATAAATGAATTTTTTAGCTTCGACCCACAAACACACTGTAAGAGGGGAAAAATGAGCAAGGGGAGAAGTGTACTCAGGAGTTTTCAACAGTTTGACTAACAAGGGCCATGACAAAGGCTGGTATTCCCTTTCACATTATTATAAAATTAGTATTTCACTTTTTTGTTCAAGTGAGTTGTCCTTGGTGGCATGTATCAAAGTGGGTTAAAGAGACTGAATAAACTGTATATATTAGACGTTCAGCAGACACATGAACTAAACATAAGAGGCTCCCTGCTGTTCACTTGAGAATTTGTAGCAATTTGGCCTCCCAGAGTCTTAAAGAAAGGCACGGAGTATGGTATCAGACAACTCTATGCAACATTTAATGTGAGGATATATTGAGAGACTATGTCCAAACTCTTACAACTTGAACAAAACATGCAAATTTGGACGAGCTTTTATCCTATAGTCCTCCAAATAAGAGTTTAAATCACAGTGCTATCCATCTGCTCCCACCAAGTAACTTTTCAATTTATTGACTACTTTCAACCAAATTTGACAGAGGAAAGAAGTTTCAAAGACTGTGTAACTTACAGGAACTTAATTAACATCCACAGCTGGGTAGAGGTGAAAAAAGCCCGAAGTAGTGCTCCCACACAGGGAAAGGCAAGAAGAATTGTGCCGTGATGTATTTTGTTTGGCTGAAGCACACACATATGGCTGGCCATTCAGAACACGCATACTTTCACACTGGTCCCAGCTGACTTTTGCCTGGAGACACCATGGGGGAGGCAGGCTGGAGAAAACGATTATTCTAAAGTTGAAGACCATGCTTAGAAGATGTAGAATATAAATCCAAAGTGCACAGACTTTATTAGCCAGCATAAAATGGGTAATGAAGTGGACTCATATGCTTTTCGAGGGTAGCCATCCTGTCTGTAGAAGATTCCAGTTCTTAACTGATTAAAGAGGTAACAAAGACAGCACAATAGATAGAGAGTAGATGTAGCAGCATGATTAGGCAAAACCCAGTTGCTATTAAGATAATTTAAATAGATGAGTCTTTTCTGCTCTCAGGGCATGCATCACTAAAGAGTACTGATCTTTCATTCTCTGGCAGGGAATTCTGCAGTGAGGCCCTTCTTCTCTGCCTTAGCATGGAACCAAGATCAGGCTTGTCCTGACAGACTGCACCATAGGGCAGGCTTGTAACACATAAATACTTACCTGCTTACTTTAAACCTAGAGTATAGAGGATTTATATGCTCACTACAGGAATTTGAATATAAGCAGTTCTCTTTTTTTTTTTATCTTAAGGATTAAAACACCAGCTCATTTTGCTTGCTGTTGCTGTCTTCAGATCAATTTCAGTCAATAATTTCTTTGGGTTTGTGTAGTGTGAGAGATCCAGGATTCTTTGAGAGTGTTGTCACAGGATACTGTTTGTCCTGTCCTTTTGATCCTGCCTGAAATGGGTTTTTTTTTTTGATGCACAGGCCACCCAGACAGTATAAATTAGGATTACAATATGGTGGGAAATATTCTCAGACTCCAGCTCTTTCTCAGACATCTTTGAGATACAGGAAAACACACCTTGACGATATTTCTGCAGAAGACCTTTACATGCATAGGAACGATGCTGAAGAGCTAACATACTTGGTTTGCTCCTGTGCAATTAAGCATAAGAGAAGGAGGGGGTTTTAATTATTATTTATTTATTTTAGTTTCTTTCTGAACCTGGGACTGGGCAGACTCCAGCTCTTGTGAAACAAATAATTGCGAAAGGCATTTTTATTACCGCTGATGGGTCAGTCTTTAAACACCGCTTGAGGTATCTCTCAAGAGAGTACAGGAGAGCTAAAGAAACATGGTGTTCATGTGGTATAATACAACAAGGAGTCCCAAATACAAGATTTGATTTGGACTGTCTTTTGTGTGACTGATTTTGTTTAGACAGGAATCAGAGCAACAGATTTCAATAGATTTTGTCATCAAGCAAAGCCATAGTTAGTTATTTGTTCATCTCGTAAGGAACTAATAAAATTGCAGCTGATACATTCCTGTATAAGGAAAATGTCAGTTCAAAGTCTGTTTTTTAAATCCATCCACATATATCTACGTATTTCAAGCCTTGAAGAGAACTCCGTATCTAGATGATCTGCCTCCTTTAGTTCAAAGGTTTTTTGAATATGAATTCTCCAGAATGAAGTTTCTCCATAATTACCATATGTGGGGAGATGAGTGCAAAAATTGAATCATTACGCACAGAAATTAACTGGTCTGATAAAGTCTTTAACTTTAGAATGTAATATTGTTATAACATTGCCAACCATCAATCCAGGAGCTAGTATCTCAGGTGGAATCTGTGTTAAGTCCTTCAGGCTTTGGCAAACCCCAGCAGCTGCACAGTGCACATGTTTTTTTTGTTGGGCTCACACAAGCATAGCCTTCAGGTTGTACAGAACTGTAGTAACAGGAATGGTTTTTATTTGCATGCAGCTGAACCTTGTATTTGTTTGCTCTTAACCAAAGGATCCTGCTTGCTATTCTTAAATGTAGCTGAAAGGAAAGCCAAACCTAACTAATGATGTGTCTTTCAAACCTTACAAACAAAAATGACAACTCAGCATGTACCATCTCTTTACAAATTTGAAAAATATATCCCAGATCATTAGATATCGTAAATGGGAAGAGGGCTTTGAATAAAATCTCAAAACAACCTTTCAGAAACCCTTTGTTCAGGGGAGGCATACACTCAAGGTAGGTGTGCATTCAAGTACTTTCAAGGTAGGCATAGATATACTCAAAGCAGTAATGCAGGGTTTCACATTCTGATAGCCGATAAGGAGGGATTATTCTCTCTGTGTTTCTCACAGCCAGACTCCAGCACAGAGCTGTTGGATATTTACAGGGAGTATGTGTGTCTTCAGCAAATGGAAAAATATCTCTGAAAAAAAGTTTTCAGAGATACTGAATTTTGGCATTTTTGGAAAAAAAATCTCCTAAGTCTCTCCATTATATTTTTTATGTTATTAGTGGTAAAAAGGTTTCTAAACTGTTGCATTTGCATGTGTGTGCTTCCAGTGAAACATTCAATTCGGATTGGAATCGGATGACTCCTTTAACTCATTGACACACTGTCTCAACCACATATCCATTTGTCACAAGTACAGTCATGATATTAATGTTTACTTAATGTAGGGCTTACTAAACTCTACATTAAAGGATTAATAAATCTTGTTTAGACTGGTTAACAAAGCCAGAAATATCCTACTCAATTATTTTACAGAAAATGAGAAAGTAGGCATTGATACCATGGTTTCTGCTTTGTTGCATGGTAGAAAGACAGATGCGATGGAAACTCTTTGAATAAGTTACTGCAATGATAGTATGAAGCAGACTAATAGAGAAAATGCACAGATTATAAGATCATATCTGCTGTTTATTAGAGGACTTGTCTAGAGATATGGAAATGTGTGATTCCTATGAATAAAATTTGGTTTCAGAAACTTGCCAGGGTAATGGTTACCAGAACACTAGCTATCCTGCAGAAATGCTTAAGAAAGGTATGTATTCTAATTATAATATACAATTTAGTGCAAGCTTTCAAATAAAAACATTCTTTAAAATATATTATAAACAATGTCTGTAGTTAAATCTGTGTGTTTCAAATTTATATGTGGAATTCCACTATAAAGAGTTTGTCAGACCTGGGAAGGACTCCTCTAGGTTTTATCAGCTATATTCCAGAATATGTCTCTGACTTTCCCCTATGCTTTGTGAATCAGCATCAGTTCTGTTTTTTCTCATGTAATAACTGTGATACAATCTATTAATTTGGTCTTTAGGATGGAGGTGCACGAGTAAGTTACCAGTGTAGCCTGCAGTGAACATAAAAAAACATGCTCTTAGCAACCTACAGGTGAGAGTGTGCTTTGAAGCAGTACATCCATGAAAGAGAAACTTGGTGATTCTTAAACAAAATTCACCGTGGATACAGTTTTGGCAGCTAAAACATCATACATGTGCTGTTTGGAATGAAAGTTTTCAGGTGTTGCTTGCATTACGAATAGTCTACTCCATGGTAATTTCCTTGTTTACTCAAACGTTTAGTGGTTATAGAATACAGGCAGAAGTAAACTGTACAATAAACAGAAGGAGTTTGGTGAGATCGCTGCAGGACCACAGGGCAACAAAAGGAGAAAGAGCATATTGAAAAGAAGTGGTGATGCTGACCATTCACATGTATGATTAATATAAGCTTGTTTCATTTTTTTCTTCTGGGATTAAGTAACGATGAGAAGCAGGAAGGGTATTAAGTGTATCAGAGAGGCAAAAGGACAATTGCAGAAGTTTGAAAGGGGAGAAAGGGAAAGTAGGCAAGATCTCATAGTACTAAAGTGTAGTCTAATATATAACCAGAGGAAGCTGGAGATTTTTAGATACAGTACCCTTGCAAATGTTATGCTTCAGACCTATAGTTCACAGGCTCGGGTCTGCAGACATCTTGTCTTGTGGCAAGTTCTCCACAGTCATTTCTGGCTTTCAGTTAGGAGCTTGAGAGTGTGCAATGGCTCTTCAGTAATTCTGAGGTTTGACACTAGTTTAAAGGGTTTGTTTGTTCTTTTGCACATGATTAGTAAGAGACTAAAGAGTGTTGTTAAGGGCTTGGACAAGATGTAGGGTTTTGGGGGCAGGGTGTGATTGGAGGGCAAGGAATAAGGTTATGAAATCTGTTATGTTAAAAGAAAGAAACCTTCTGGACAAAAAAATCCAAAAACCTGTTGAGTTGGAGAGTCTTGTCCTGTTTTTTTCATTCTAGCATTTTATCTGCACATGCATGAAGAAGGTACCTGTAATGGCACCTTGTATTTTTTAAGCAAAATTTGGATCTGACATCCGGTTCTTATCACCACTAGTTCTACTTGCAGGCTCTGGAGGTTTTAGACAAAAGCACTCCTGACACAACCGATTTGGCTGCACTGCTCATTTATTTTCTCACAGGACACAGTGGTTAAACCACTTTGTTGTTCATAATTTTACAGTGATGTAGAAATGTTTGCCCTAGGATCTGAGCCATAACCTCATAAGGTGGGAGAGGATTGTATAATAGCACCATGACAAAGTAGTTCAGGACTGCAGGATGTTGGAGTGGTTCCCCACAGTAAACGATTTGTTTTTAAATCATTGCAACAGCCAGATGCTCTAGAAATTTCCATCCTTTTGAACATATTTTTTTTCTGGAAGGAGGGGAGCAATAGGAGAGAAACAGAGTTCATGCATTTCCAGTTATTTTCAAAATTACCAGTTAGAAGTTTGTCAGTCAGTATTCCAGTCCTAAGAAAAAGCTTCTCATTTTCATGTTTGACACAAAGAGAAATAGAAAAATATTATAATGCATATTTTATTTGCGACACTGCTTGTTGGAATTTTAGTGTTGGAAAAGAATTTTTAGTGGTATTCATCAGGAAGTAAACTGGTTTTCTTCCATCTCTTGATTTTTGCCGAATTACGATGGTACATGTTTAAATTAGCTCCTGTAGTGAAATCACAATACTGGGTTTGGTGTTTGCTTGCCAAGACATATATATCACAAACACGCACTCTTAGGGCAACAGCAGAACCCATGGAAGGTCAGATTGTATTAAAGGGGGAACACAGAAAATGTCTTTCTAGGTGAACTCATGGATACGATTGTCATCATCAGGATGCTGCAGAAATTGCTTTGGGTTAAAAAGTTCAAAGGGCTGTAATGGAGCTAAGCAGCTAAATCATATTTAGCAACTAAGAAGAAATTTGGAACTTGGCTTCCTCTTCCTTTGAAAATTCCAGCCTTGATTGCTGTAAAATTAGCTGAAGATGAGAAGCCCAAATAATAATTGCAGCATATTTTAGATCACATCCATCCTGCTGCTGAGAGAGCATCACGAACTACCAGTTTGCTCAAGGTCTTGTCCAGTCACATTTTCAGTGTCTGGATGTCCTTCAGTGCAAGGATGGCAGCCTCTTGGCAGCCTGTTGTGGTGTTTGATCAGCCTTGTTAGGAGAATTTGCCTGATTTTCTGAAATTCTGTTCTAATTTACATCCATTGTCTCATGTCCTTTCCCCTCCAGGAAGAGTGAGGCTTCATCGTCTCTATTTCCTGCTATCAAGTAATTAAAGAAGCCTCCTGGTTTTTTCAGGCTAAACCAACCCAGTTTTTCCCATTCCCACCCTGCATTAAGCTGTCTGGCCATTTCTAACCCAGATTTGCGGAT
>JBCJKH010059446.1:5873-16941 GCA_039877255.1 Loriculus beryllinus | reverse complement strand
GTTTTACATTCCATAACTGTTCCATAAATGCTCTATAAATTCCATGACAGTACAGAAATAGGGGAACAGGGCTAACAGGACTATCCGGAGCAAGACCTTGAAGAAGTAAATAGATGTCTTTTCAGCACCATTATCCATGGGCTCAATAAAGACTTTTGGACAGTGGAGTTTACTTTGACATTTGTAGTAGATGCTGGCTATTTTTCAGGATATGCTAGATAGCACATGCTTCCTCTCAAGCAATTTGGGAGGGACAGGACTGAGATTTGGAGATTTTGGTTAGTATGAGGAACACAGTTTTTTATTGCTAGTATGCATTTAAATAATAATTCAGTATAAGGAAATCATGAGACTATCCAGAGTGTGCCCATCATCAAATAGGTGTTTGCTCATGAATACATTGTGACCTACAGAATATATGGGTCCAGCAAATACTCTTCAAATACTCTTACAAATAGTGTATTAGTTATGGAACAGTTGCCATTAGCAGTTCACAGAAAGTATTCTTAATGGAAAAAAAAAAGTAATGTTTCTTTTTTTCCTTTGCTTTCTAATTGTTGAAAGCAGGCAAATGAAGTCCTTCAGGTTGTGGAAGAACTTTTTATTTCCATTTGGCAGAAGATGCATTCACATAGAGGCTCTAATTAAATGACTGTGCATGAAGGTAGTGTATAGTAATATGACATGATACACCCATCATGACCAGAGTTCTAATAAGAAAATAGCTTTTAGAGAACTTATGATTTAAGTTCTTTTCTGGGGCAGTTCGAAAACTATGTTGAGACCTTAATACTGCTTTACCCCCCACCTGAAAAGAAAGTAAGAAGTTTTTACATTAATATGTGAGTGTTTGGGAAACATGCTAAAGCAACGACTCTGGAGGACTGAAGCCTTCCTCTGGTAAGTAAACAGACAGCATGAGGGGAGGTAGCTCCTCCTCTGTATGCTGGTTTGCCAGTGTTCTCTCCCAGCATCTCATGCTGTGGGCTCTGTCACAACCTGAAACTAAGTCCCTGATGAAATTCATTGAGTTTTAGGAAGGGAAAATATTGAGGGGATCCTCCACTATATTAGCAGAATTTTCTAGAGTGATATTTCTACAGTTAGAGAAATACTGAAAATTCTATGCTTAAAAACTGTATTTTTAAGTCGACATTTTATGTAGCTTTCCACTGTCTCAAGCCTCAGGTTCTGTACCGCTAGATGTGATACAATAACTATCACCTTGGTTACTTACACAAGGTGATGCAGAAGAACAGTTATTGTTGATGCAAAATAACACTGCACTGGTTTTGCTTACATATGCAGTAGTGGATAATACTTGAAATAAGATTTAGGGTGTTTGGGGAAAAATTGCACCACCAGAGAATGAATAAATAGTATTATTTGAAGAAAAAAAAAATTAAAATAATATAACTCTTTCTCTTCTGTAAAGTCTGCTTTGCAGTGCTGTCATACCTGTACCTTGTCATTTGTTGACAAGAGACAAGGAATGACCTTCAAGGGTCTCATATGATTGAAGCAGAAGCTGTATTTTAAATCCCACAGCTACAAGCTCCTTTGAGGTGGAATTTGTAAGAGGTTTTACACAGAAAATTCAGTCCTGTCTGTGTGTGTAAGGAAGAACTTTGGGAGGAGTGAACAAGAGAAAAGATGCAGCTTCGGTTTGCTAGGTAAGTGATTTGTGTTGGGGAAGGTGTGATAGAAGGAAAATAGACCAGTGGTGATCAGTGGCAAGAATACAGGTAGGGGATATCTATCCTGCAGAAATATTTGTACTAGATAATTCTTCATACTCCATCCTGTATTGAGGGAAAGGAATGGATTTTGTTGGGAAATGCAGTGCTCAAAAGGAGGAGGTTTTTATACAGAAGACTTACCTTCTCTAGCAGTTGTCTGAGTTGCCTGCTTTTGGCATCTCTTGAACACAGGTTTTGTTCAGGTGCAACAACAGTGCAAATGCAACGACCGTCAGGATCCTGGGCTGAGCTATAAACTTGCCACCCTTCCTTGGGGCTAATCTGAGTCTGTAACAACAAAATAGTAAGTTAAGGGACCTGAACTGATATTTTGTTGTTGTCATTATTTGAAAACCCACTACCTCAGAATATTTTTAATCTTGCAGTATATGCTTGAAGTGAGGTCAACACTCAACAACTAATGAGATCTGCCTTTTCACACAGTTTTATTCTATCTCACACTTCTGTAATGGCTCTTGAGAAGTGTTCAGCACACACTGTTTCCAAGGGTGGATGAGAACAATTTTCAGCCTGTGATTCAGCACTAAGTAATTTAAGTCTTTGCAAAGGGATGTTACAGTTTTTCATCAGCAGAGAACAAACATGTCCTTTCAGCCTGAATGGCTTACTTTAGACTAATGGAAACAACAAAGACAGGAATGAACAAATCAAAAAGGCCAAAGAGGGTGCACTGTGACACACACAAAATTGGCTCAGCAGCAGTTTGGAGTGTGAGGTAGCAGGTTTGCTCTTAAAGAAGCGGCATGCAGAAAACTGTTCTTCATTAACTTCTACTGCACAGACACTTTAACTGCACTGCAGTGAAAGTCTGTGTGATACCTGGTGAGACTAGGTATCAGTCTGTCTAATGGGATGTATAGAAATCTCTCACAAGAGTGAGAGAAGGCAATAGAATTAGATGATTGAAAAGATTCAGGTGATGGAATTAAAACTAATGGACACCAGAAGTGATTTTTTTAAATTTTATTTTTTTTTAAACTGTAATTTAAAGTTAATACTGCTTATTATTCATTCCTAATAATACAGTACTGACTCTTGAGTTTCATAATACAGGTGCTAATGGATGCCATGAAGTAATTTTGGGCTGGACATAGTTGGAATCAATTACTAGTTATATTATTAAACTGTGCTCAGTGTCAGCACTGAGAGTGATTGCTTAAAGTGGCAAGCTTTGATACAGATGCTTCACTGGCTGCTCAGTGCAGAATTAGTTGCAGAGTTCCTCACCTCAGAAGAGGTGCATGTCTCTGTAAAATGAAGTTAGAAAAGAGCATTGACTTTCCATCTTCAATGACTCTTCTGAAAGTCACTGAAGATAGCAGTGACCTATTCTACTGTAGTTAACTGAGATATCAAAATGGTATTTGGGTAAAAGGGTATTGTTCTCCTGTTTTGCAAGGAATGGCATAATGTAAATAACTGCAAAAAGAGGACACCTGAACTTGCCTTCAGGTTTGCTAGAAAAATGCATCCAGAGTTCAGTGCTAAATTATACTGCACCTCTTTACCTTAACTTTTAGGGCTCAGAAAATCCAGTTTAAGACCTGGAGAACAATACAAACTAGACAAAATTACATCTGCTGAGACCGTTTATTTTGAGCAGCTACTAAAATTATGAGCTTCAACAAGTGAAGTCTATCAAGGTTGGTAACCCCTGAGAGCTGTAAGCTCTATTCACAGCAGTAGATTCCAGGATACTCTGTAGAACTTATGCCCAGACAATGCTGTCGTGCTAGAGGAAGGAAGCAGAATTCTCGCTGAAGTTCAGGAACCTATTCAGGAGCATAGAGTTTATGATTATAATTCCTTTAGGACAGAAATACTTCACATGAATTTATGAAAAATTGTGATATTTGAGCCTTACACCTGCTACATTTAGATTGGTAGCAACTGGTTTTGCTACATTCTAATAAGTTTTCTAAAGTAGAAATGTATGAGATACCAGGATCAGCCATTATAATCCAGGCTGTGTTATCAAAGGTACTTATGTCATGGGTATATCTTTTTGGCTTTACCTAAGGGAAAACCCCAGACTTTATTGATTAACTTAGCAGATATTTTCTTATGGTGTCTAACATATGGCTTGATTTGAAAAAGTAACTGCTATTTGAGAAAATATTTCTCACAGTGACTGTCAGGCCCAGTCTGGTTATTCGCTGCCTCTGCATAAGTAAGCGCTCACGTAGTACTCCTACAATTTAGGCTACAGTTCTTTGTGGTATTCTGTAGTTCCCCGTATCTGGGCCATTAGGATTTCTTCGTTAGTTAGGCTGACAGAGAAAAATAAGTGTGTGTGTAGGTTCTTTGTTACTTTACAGTTTGACATTTAACCCCTACCTGAAGTAGAAACTACTATGACCTGCAGGGAATGAGTTATAAGGCAGAACCTTACAGAAGCTACTGAATCTACTCTTCAGATGCGGGCTTACTGCTGACAGGCCTTAGCAAACAAGCAGAGAAGGAAAGAACAAGTGTAGAACAGCAACAATAATTATACTAGTTCTTGAAAATCTGGGAGAACACAGTAGTCCCTATAAAGATAAGTATTAACCGTTGCCTTGGCAGGCTGCTGTGCCACAGACTCCCTTAACTTACCTCCAAAATATACTGTTTTTCACTTGCCCTTTTATATATTCTGATGAAATTCTTACCTCCATTTTTACTGTCAAGACAAATGGCAGTGTGCATGCTTAAATATGGTTGCTTAAATATAAACAGTATATTATCAGTTTGTCTTGCAATTTCAATCCTGGACTGAAAGAGAGCTCAAAAGAGGAGGCCCTTTCCCTGATCCCACCTCCTTGTACAATTCTTCCAGAAAGGAGGAAATTGGGAAATTATGTTGCTGTTTCTGTTTTGTTTTGTTGTTTTTTTTTTTTTTTTTTTTTTTTCCTGGTACTATATACACATTTATGAGCTGTGTATCTGCTAGGGGAGACATTCTGGAGAAGTGCAAGTGCTGCACTGTTCATTGGACAAGCTGCCAGTGGACAACTCTTGATGGCAGTTAAAAACCAGTCAGTGATGATTTCAGTATTACTGAGCAACTGGAGCATGAAGTCTCTCAGCCAACATCTAATGTTTAGAGACAGAGAAAGATCAAAGGCTTGTGGTCGTTGGTTTTATTGAGAAAGAACCCCACATGACTGAAGTTCATATTTTTTTTACTTGGTAGATGTTGCCAAGCTCAGATAATCCAGTTTTTATGCTCATTTCCCTAGCTACCCACTCCTGAAACACAAAATACGCATGTAGCTTCAACTCAATGAGTACAAAGAGCATCACTGAAATAATACTTTTACATCATTTACATCAGCAGTGCTCTGTTGTAGCCAAGGGAAGCATGATAGTTTACCTGGAATCTGAACATGTTAACATATATAAACACCTATATGTATATGTATAATTATATAATTGTGTGTTATAATAACTAGTGTGCATCTTGTAGTCAGTTGCAACTTTAAACTTAGATTTAAATGTGATAGGAAACTTTATTACTTATCATATTGCCACAAGAATTAGCAATATATGCTGTTGTTCAATAAGCACAAGTGAAATTTAAGAAAAATAAAAGTGAACTCTTTCTTGTCTTTTTACCAATTCTTGCTGCTCTAAACCACAACAGAATTCTTTCTCACAGCACCATGCAATTGATTTTGAAGTAGTAATATTTAAAGTCTAAATGCAGTGATTTTCTGCATGCATACATTCGATTAACTAAACATCAATGAATAAATGCATCCTTCTTAGTTACAACTATAAAGCTAAGTTCTGAGCACAGTGCACTACCATACAAATAGTTAAATTTACATTTTACATAACACACTATTATGTAAACATCTGGTTGCAGTTACACAAAAAGATACAGAGTTGTACTAAGCACTTAGGAAAATGGTGTTCTACTTTAATTTATGGATACCAGTATAGTGTTCCCTCTTGACCATTTTAAGTATTACTTCAATTTTTAGGCTTCTCATGAGTAGTTAATCACAGCTTTTCTGTAGCTCTTTATTAAAAGAGGCTGCTGTATATGAGTATCAATGATACAAAGTGTTATTTGTGTTATTTGTATTCTTCCCATATCAGCTTTCTAAGATCCTGGAACCCAGCCTCCCAGTACCAATTTGATCGTGTCTCTAACAGCTATTTATTTGCTTAACTGTACTTTGATAAAGAAAAATAGGAAAGAATCAGACCCCTTCCATATTGTAATGAATAGCTAATATAGAAAATTATTAAGACAAAAAGAAACCTACTGCCAGGTATTTTTTTTTTTTTTTAATAATGCAATACATTTTCCTGGAAGAGCAAACATAAGAAAAAAGGTTGAGACAAGTGAAAAGACATTGCTGTATTATTTTTAGCATTTCATGATCAAGATGAAGGCATTTGTTCTGAAATATTTAAGGATGCTATCTTAAAATCTTTCTTTTCATAGGAAGATCACAACATGCTCACCAGTGTGCAGATTTATGATGCCCAAAGAGAAGCATGCATGAAGTATTTACAGGAAGATTAGTAGCTTAGAAAGAGATTCACAAAGAGGCAACAAACTGAAGCTTTTGCTGGCACTTAAATACTATTTCAGCATTAAGATAGCTTGCAACACATCAGAGCTACTTACTAGAGTGTCTGAAGTGGTAATTCTGGTGATGTTTATTCCTACCAGAGATGGGAGAGTTTGGGACATCCAGTTAGAGATCATTGCCATGGTACTAAGGACAGCACCAAGCTTCAGCAGTGGAGGATTCATTGCTGTGGAGCTAATGAGTTTTCATAGTGACTGATTATCATCCCAGTGCAGGCTGGCAGTGAGAGGCGTGACTGCAGCACAACAGCCACAGCGTGAAAGATCAAGCTATCCAGCTTGAATAATCCATTAAAAACACTCATATCCTTATTTGCCTTCTGTCCTTCTGCTCTTACTAACAAATACTTCTATTTCATGTTGACCACTTAGGAAACTAGTTTCTATGCTAATAATCATTGGAGTTTCCAGTGGGAGATGGTATAGGGTCAGTTACCTTTTTATAGGTGCTAGAGAGTCAATTAGCCCTGAAGTAGTTCAGTCCTCTTAGCGTGGTATGTGTTCCTATCTGAAATGCAAAACCCTAATCATAAATCCAAAATCAAGTAACCTCCCACTCCCCATCATTGCTTTGGTAGAAATATGCTCAGGTCTGTTTCTGAACATGACACTATACTTGTCCAAGTGTATGGGGAAGGTGGAGAACTGTCAACCTGCCCATGAAAATACCAGAAGCCTTTTTGAACCTTCCTTGATTTGCTGAGCTCACATAAAATTACAATCATCAGTGACTTTATTATTTGCACAGCTTGTTATTAAGATATTTGTTGTTCATGAAAGAATATTGAAGCAGTAAATATTTTTATTTCTCAGTGTTCTTGCTATTTTACAAGGTTTTATACCAAAAGTTATTGCTACACTCAGGGCTGGCAGACCCAGCATGTCTTCATTGTCATTTGGATGGGAACAGAAGATAAATTGTGGGTTGCAAATGTAGCACTCTGCTGCTTCTTTTGGCTCCAATCTGCTGTTGAATCTACTGTTCTCTAGTGCTGTGGAATGATCTCCAGGCTCAGTGGACATTAACCTTTTCCATAAATTTAGCAAGTATAGTGGGGAAAAGAAAACTCAACAAACCTGTATCAGAAAAAAAGATTGTAGAAATTATTGTGCTGTTGGGGTAGTTTTTCATTTTTAGGGTGATTTTAAAAGGACAAAATGCTGAGCAGTGATTTCTAACAGCAATTATTTTAGGGAGAACTTCCTTTCAAGTTTGCAGAGAGGTAAAAGACTGTATTTTTTCCAGAGGCAGTTAAGGACTTTGTTTCTGCATTTACTTCCAAAAGCATGTTTTTTCTAAAGGAATTTAGTGCTCTACAGGAGTGAAGCCTGTAGTGAAACTGGAGTGATGTGTTCATAGAGGAGTGCATGATCATGGATATATTTATTACAGTTACTAAAACACCGCAACCAGTTTTTCAGCTTCTCAGAGCTTGTACACCAAATTCAGGCTAGAATTTTCTCTTCCAGCATTCATACCGAATTACTTCAATAGATCTGCATTTTAATAAGAACACATTAATTTTGTGAAAAGAGATAAAAAAACAGACTCAGAGCTATTTTATAATCTCATCGATTTTATAAGAAATTTTATTTTATTTTATTGCTTTATAAGAAGCAATAGAATACAAAGAGATATTTTGTGTATCCAAGTATTAAACGTTTGTTGGGAGTCATACAGTAAGGGGAGCTGTGAAATACTCAAAAAATCTAATTCACTGGAGAGATGCATTTGAAAACAGTGAATGTGCATGAGTTTGCTTCTATACAGCTTCTGCACTGGAAAATCATCTTTTTCCAGCTTCTGTAGTAAAAGACCTAAATAGGAAAATGATAATTCCATGCTAAATGCAGTGGTTTTATTTCCCTGTAGGATCTTGAATGCACACACTTGTTTGCACGTGTTTTGAATTATTTCACATAATTTGGGGAATTGATACCAAATCTCCTGGGACAAAATAACACACAAAGGCCATTGTCTCCACAGAACTTGGACTGCTTTCAAAATATTAACTGATAGTTGGAAACATTCTTCAGTCCTTGGAACAGGCTGCTCAGGGCAGGGCTGGAGTCACCACCTTGGAAGTCTTCACACACCGTGTAGACAAGGCCCTCAGTGCCATGGGTTAGTGGTGGCCTTGGCAGTGCCGGGGAACAGTTGGAACTGATGAGCTTAAAGGTCTTTTCCAGCCTGGTTGATTCCATGATTCCATGTTGATGGCTGAACGAGAAAATGCAGGTTTTTTTTCTCAGTTCCAAAAAAGCATCCCATTAAAATATTGCTGCACTGGGCCAGTCTCCTCGATCCATTTAGTTCCTTTCTCTAGCAATCCTCAGCAGTGGATGCTTAAAAGAGGAGTATAAAAAGAGAACAAACACATAGTAATGCTTTTCTTGGTGTTACCTTCTAGCAAACTGTGATAGTTACTGTGCCAGAGGTTGTACCTTTGTGTTCTGCAGTTTTTCATGATGCTTTCTTCCATGAATTTCTCATGTAACTTTCTAACTCATCTGTATTTTTAGAAGGCACAACATCCACTGCAAGAAGATCCATAGATTAATTGTGTCATACTTATTAGAAGTCCTGATTCAATTGCAAATTTGAAACATCCTAATCTGCAATCTTCCATTGAAAATAAATAAATAAATTATAACCTTCATCTGCTTGCAACAACCAGAATTTTTTCCACCTACTTAATAGAAAAAACCCTTCATCAACGCATTTGGATACTGCAAACACAATAAGCCCATAAAACAACTCAGTTTTGTTAAATCTCGTAACACTGTTGATACCTTTAGAGAGTCAGTGGTGGCTCTATTTTATGTTGTTCTGTTGACTCCATAGAAACCAAGAGCAGCATTAGGTTTTGTAATCAAAGTTGATTCAAACTAAAATTAAAGTAGCGGTGTCTATACTCACCCTCTGGGCTGTGTTCTGGGACCTTGGCCTCCTGCTTGTCTGGAGTAAGCAACTGCTGCAATACACTGGCTCTAGCCAGGCATATGGACTTCCTTACTGTGAAAATCAGAGTGCAAATATGGCTGGTATGTGCTCCATTTCAAATCAGTGTGGCTTGTGGTGGTACAGGGATGTGCTGCTGGATCCAGAGCTTCAGAAGCACTCCTGCATTTCACAGTTCTAGTTAACTCAGCATATTTCCTGTATTTCAGGAGATACATTTCAGAAAAGCTTGGCTTGTGTAATGGTGGCCATTACATACATTCTTCTGAAGACAGTGACCCTGTGGCAAGACAACCTTGATACTGAGCCTTGAGACAGAGGTCAGTCAGGCATTACCTCAACATGATGAAAAGCATAGCGAGAAGAGGTGTTTGAGTCCTAGAAACCGTCCCTGTTACGGTGGAGATAGGCTCAAAGTTGTCCGCTGAACAGATGTGGATATTGGTCTGTCCAGAATAGCATCAAGAGTTCAGGCTTTTTGCTGAACTGTTGCCTTTCATTGGCAATTGCTCAATTTCATTAGTAACACCATCAATTACTTCCAATACAGATTAGGTAACACTAGGCAATGTTGCATCATTTTCTCGTTTTATTGGGTTATTCTGAAGTCCCTCAGCATCCTTACTATACCTAACACAAAAAACCTATTGCCATTCACAAGTTTTATCACCTTTCTTGTTATAACTTCTTTCAGCAGTTTTATAAGTACATTAACTCCCAAGACATTTCCTTAAGGTAATGATAGATTTGCCTTTCTTTTTTACCACATTCAGCTGTAGCTATTAATATTTTTGGTTTTCTTCTCTAAAACATTTTCTGTTCCTCAAAGGAACATAATTGGTCCCCTCCTGGCAATTTTAACCTTGGACAAGGTGCTTTCAAAAGACAATAAAAGACTTTTCTGAACTTCAGATGAATAATTACTGCTGATTATCTTTAATACAGTTTAGTCTAAACTTCTGCAAAGAACACTGTTTGTCTGGTTGAGTATTTCAACTCCTGCAAAAAACACTGGTTATTAATGATTATTCCTAACAGATGACACGCTGCTTGGTTCTTGTGACAGTAGTCATTAATGTAATTTAGTACTTTATTTTCTTCCAACTAGTTTACCTGCTAAAGACCTGCTGCCACATGATTCATAGTATTGTTGCTAGATACACCTTTAAAGAGTGTAGCAAGAGATAATCCTCTAGTACTCTCTGCTGGCTATATGACTTGAAATTACCATATAGTTTGTATTTTATTGGTATCCCCATGGTGCTGGTTAGATTCCCTGGTACTGCACAAGCGCTTTAAAAGCACATTTGCACTGCAGTGCAGGGATGATGGCAGGTTGTAGAGGTGTATGAGAGTTTTCTAAAGTAGCCCCAACTCAGGAGCTAGCAGTAGAGTAGCTTACACTGGAACACTGTAAATTTTAAGTAAGTATGTGGCAGCTGTGTTCTATAATGCTGAAAATTCAACGCTTGTGGTTGCTTACATAGGCTACACCTTTCCCCTAGACAGGGATGTTACTTATTCAGTGTAATAGTTAATATTCTACATATCTAACTTCCTCGGTTCATGAACCTATTTGTCTAGTAGTTGATTCAAAGTAATCCTGGACTGCTTTGGGTTGGAAAGGACCTTAAGCTCATCCAGTTCCAACCCCTGCCATGAGCAGGGACACCTCACACTGGAGCAGCTTGCTCCAAGCCCCTGTGTCCAACCTGGCCTTTAACACTGCCAGGGATGGGGCAGCCACAGCTTCTCTGG
>JBCJKH010059442.1:2838-19622 GCA_039877255.1 Loriculus beryllinus | reverse complement strand
TGGTGAGGCACTGGAATGGGTTGCCCAGGGAAGTTGTGAGTGCTCCATCCCTGGCTGTGTTCAAGGCCAGATTGGACAGAGCCTTGGGTGGCATGGTTTAGCGTGAGGTGGCCCTGCCCATGGCAGGGGGGTTGGAACTGGATGATCTTATGGTCCTTTCCAGCCCTGACTATTCTATGATTCTATGATTAGGGAATGAAACATGCGTCACTATATCTGCACATCAAAGACCTCGCAGCCACAGCATCTGCAGGGCTGGGAAAGGGAACACAGAGAACAGAGGTGACGTTAGGGACTGACTGTGCGTAGGGGGAGCTCCCCATTGAGACTTTGTCAAAGTGTATTTAAAGATCTGGGAGGCTGCAGCTCCCCTGTGCTTCCATAATCCCTGCTCAGCACAAACCCGGCTGCACCAGACCCCTCCCTCCCCTTGCAACCCTTTTTTAGTATCCAAAGTGTCAGCCAGAGACAGAGGGAGGCTGAAATCTGCTGCTGGAGAGTTCTTGGATTTGCATTTTTGTTTTCCACTTTAGTCTGCGTTATCCACCGCAACTTGAATATGCAGATAATTCAGATAACAGAAACCAAAGCCTGCAGTATGTGTGAAAAGGCCAGAAAACAGAAGCCAGCCTCTTTCCAATACCCCAAGAGATGATCACATCCTTTTTGCTTCTCATGATCTGCCAAGTGCTCCCCCCCCATCCCACCCCTCATTCCCCTGAAACACTGTGTTCAGGCACAAGGATTCTAAAAACATTTTAGACATTTGTTTCACCACGAGACACAACTTGAACACATCCTCACAGTCACTTTGGCACTTGATGCGTCACCCCCAGAAAAGGTGCTGGAGTTATCTCCTTCCTGGTCCTGGTGAACATCACCCTCAAAGCTCAACATTATCAGTGGATGCAGCATTAGCTTGTCTGGAAATTTACAGCTGATGGACTGCTCCATAATGGCCATGCCTGAGCAGGCAGCTCAATGAGAGGTGCCTCACTCCTGGTATGCAGCCAAATTGGCTTATAGAGCTCTAACAAAATTCCAGGGAGAGAAGCACAGGGCAACAGATCACTCAAAGATGAATATAAGCTGCCTGATATTTCTCGTTTATTGACCAGAGATCCCTTCAAAGCAGCACACAGAGCACAGCTCAGAAGCCACTGGTCTAACTACCACACCTGAGACACCAGGTGCTGGAGCCCAACAAGCTTCCATAACTTGAGGGCTGCCCACAATCCTCAAATTTACCAGAGAGAGGAAATGCCTGGATGACAGAGAAGGATACAGTTTTAGGCTCTGATCTCTCTAAGTTGATACTCTATTCTCAAACCAGTTATCTAGTGGTGCTCTGAACATGTCAGTGATAAATCCACTTACTCCAAATATAAGTAAAGAATTCCATCTTCCTTCTGCGCAAACCAGAGTTTGAAACTCTGAGATGCTGCAACTTCATGAACAGCCAACCCCCCCTCTTCGTACTCAATACTTCTGTTAACCGCTCACCTCTGTGGACCTGGCAGCACGGGGATTCCTGCAGCAGCAGCACTCAAGGGTGCAAGGAGGTGATGAGACCACCTCTGCCCCAGCCAAGCAGCACATCTCCAGCCTCTTAATTTCATGCCAAAGCCTCCAGCTCATGCCACAGAGCGTGCTAATGAGATGACTTACATGACTAACCAGCACAGTGTGAGTTGTACATGTCAGCCAGTGCCGGCTGAACCATGGCACACAATTCCCTCTGGGAGAATCCTCCTGCTTTAGAGAATGATATTTATTTTTTCATGAACACACGACTATGAGTATTCATGAGGCTACAGGAACAGAGCAGAGCAGCAGTGTGCACACACCTTAATCATCACTTCAGTTTGGTTTATAGTATTTGCAGGTTTCTTCCATCCTTTTCACAGCTCCAACAAAGAATGACCCATTAGCTGAACTCAGACATAAACCCCAACAGCTTCAAGCTATAAGTAACCAGGAATAAACTCCTATTTTCACCATGCAAGAGCAAGCAAACAGGAAAGGCAAGGAGAAAGGGTGGAGTCAGAGCCATTATATCTTTCTTGACAGCATATTACTCTAACAACAGATAATGCCCATATACAAAGGCTCTGCAGATTGTCAAGAGCTGAAGACACACGTGTGAGCTGCAGAATCACAAACCACCGCCCTGGCTGGGTCTGTAAGCAGGTATCTGACCATCAGTTTAGGCATTCCCCTCACAAGAAAACATCTCCACAACAAATCTGGGTGGAATTTAGTGGAATTTAGTCAATCCCAGCACCACTGAGGCATCCAGACAAAGCATATTGCTTGATGCTGAGGATGCTGCAGAGATCAGTGATGCTCAGCACCTCTCTTCAGCTAAAAGGGCTACAGGGTTTCCCTCCTGGCATCTTAGCAGTGGTTCTCCATGCTCAAATATCTTGTAGGAGACCTTAAATAACTCAAAACCTTTCTCCCAGTTCATTCTTATCCCTGCTGCTTAATAAGAGCTTGAAAACCTTATTTTTAAATAATGGTCCTCATTGTATTCAGGGATAACTATTTTTGTTTAGGAATGGAGAAAAGAAATGGTATAAATTATGCTTAAAAAAACCCTTTGGCATTTTAACAGCACTGGAAAGAACCCATCTCAGAGCAGTGCCTTATAATGGATGTCTCCATGGATACCTCTTTGTCAGCACCTCATTAGATAAGAGCCGAGACACGTAAGAGTATCTTCTCCTACATTTCAGAGGCACCTCAAAAACACTAATTATGCAAATCCCCATCCTCTAACTGATGGATACTTGTAAGTTCAGGTGAGAAAATACATCAGCTGAGCTCTGCTAAGAAATGAGGGCATTAGGCTCTTTTATGATTGCTGACACTTAGGCTATCATCAGAGACTGGGGCCACAAAACTGCTTTCCCCTCACCCTACTTTTCCTTTTAACAGCAAGAAAGAAAGATAGAAAGGAAAAGACAGCTGGAGGGGCTGAATTCCGAGAGCAGCACCCGGGAAGCCTGTGGTGTTTGAAAGAATGCAGAGTCTGAGTGGCAGAACCACCACCAGGACCAGCCCCAAGCAGCTCAGACAAGTACTTTCTCTGGATACTCCTCAGAGCAGTGACTGATTAGCCTCCATAGGGACAAATACTTCCATTAAAACAAAAATCCAGCTTTGGTAGAAAGAGAGGAGCCACAAAGCAGCCTGACTTCCACAACAGTATCAATGGCACTAGAAAGGCAGACATCATTGAGAGAGCCATGTTACCTGTAAGCTAGATACAGCTAACAAAAACCCCAGGAATAAGGTGAATGTGGGAGATGGGGCCCACTGAGACCTCCAATTTGTTCTTCCACTGCTGACACAGCACAGGTTATAAATGCTGCAATCTCCTGCTCCTGAAGCAGCTGGGAGCCCACTGAGATCCAAGTATGGCTCAGCACTGCCGCAGGGAAGAGGTTTCTCTGTTGCTGAGCAGTCACTGCCAGTCTAAGTTACAGGAGAAGTCCTTTGGGCTGTTCTGTTATGCTGATGTGCAGCAGCCCCGTGGGACTATCCACTTGATGGAATACCAGTGTGCTACTTTTTGGCACTGCCTTCCCTGCTTCCCAGGTGACTGCAGAGAAACAGGGAGCTCCCAAACAGGGAGAAACTTCCAGCACCAGCCAGCTGCGTGCTTGAGCCTCTTCCCATGGCAAGACTCAGGAATGAACCCACGGGGATAACCTCCAACAGTCCTACTGAATCTTTAGGGAGATAATCCAAGACATGAGTTACCTGTTGGAAGTAACTTATACTGGAGACCTTCCTATGCAGTGCTTCCATTTCAGGCACGCTGCTTTGGAAGCTCTGAACAAAGTGAAATCCTGAAGGTTTCTCACATCCGGAACAAAGATGGGTCACCTGAGAAGCTGCACTGCTTTGAACAGAAATTGGGGTTCAGTTGCACAGTTATGACTGGCACCAGCTCAGAGACAGCTTAAAACTGGGTTCAGACTAAGAGAGGTGGATAGGAACATTGAGAACTGTCCAGAAAGTTCCTGGGAAGGACTCAGAAAGTATTTCCCTCCTAGCATCAGCTTGCTGGCAACTCACACTCAGACAAATGGATTGCTCACACCCCTCTCCAAAGTGCATATCCAGCTCACATGTCCCATTAACAGTCAATTCCAAGTGTCCCCACTATCCATGTTTACAATGAGGACACCAGCACTTCACCATTCCCACAGGGAAGGTGCAGCAGGGAAGGTGTATCAGGAGGACACACCATCAGGAGATGCTGCATACATGTTACATCACCAACCTATGAAGCTTTTGATGGCTGTTTAATGAAATTTCCTCTGATGTTTCTTTGCAAAAAGCTTCTTCAATCTCTGGGAAATGCAGTGTCAGTGGGAGATGCCCCCAAGCAGGTCAACAGTAGATCCCTGTGGATGCATGATTCACAGCCTTCCTGCCTTCCACACCAAGCAGGAGCCATCCCCAGGCTCCTGCTGCACCATTCTTGCTCCCCAAGGCACACAAACACCAGGCACAGTAATTGCAAACTCCGCTTTCTCTTCCTGCCACCTGATTGTTGACTGAGCAGCGACTGTACCCCTCTGAGCAGACCAAGTATTTGTGTTTCATCTGTCAAACACACCCCTAGATATAATTACTCAAGAATTGGCTCCTTTGTGGCTCATCTTCATTATTAGTCCTTTATCTGAGGCTGTGAGGTTTTGAGTTTTTCTAATGACAATTACTTGTATTTATAGTGCCTGTCATCCCAAAGAACACCTGAGCACTCTACAAGCAGGGGGGCACTTCACTTCTCCTTCAAGTGAAGGAGCAACGAGGCAGCTCTTGAACACACAGTGCTGTGGGCTTGAAAGGAAGTTTCCCCAGGCTGGGACAAGGAAGCAGAAGAAACAACTTTAGACAGGGTGTTTCTTAACACTGAGACCTTTAGCACAGTCCTACCACATCAGTCAGTTGGGACACTGCCATGCAGACATGGGTGGCCCTTCAGACAAAGACTATAGGAGCTCTCGTGCTCTGGTTGTGCTGAAAAGAGGCATTTTGGGTTAGCCCTTCAGACTGGTGACTGAGCTGTGACACACAGATATCCTGAGTCAGGTACCCTGAAGTAAACATTGACACCTTGCAGCACGTGGAGAGCTCAGGGGAGGTTCAGGCACTTCTCAAACACAGGAAGCAAGCGGTGTGGTTTGCAGAGCACAAGAGCACTTCTGAGCCACAAATGCCACTCATTTTTTAGAGGGCAGACTTCTGCAAACCTCACTTCTGGCATTTTTCTTCTCCCAGCTGTTTTCTCTAGGAATCCCTGTCACAGAACAAAGCCTTGCTGTGCATACAAAGATGCATCCATTCCTGCCAAAAGCCTTCCTTACATAAGCAGAATTCATTGAAAGACTCCTGACTCCCAGCTCTGCTTCAGTCCCCCAGGAGTGGCAAACCAGGGCTTCCAGCTACCAACCAAGCACCATTCTACTGTGATTTCCTGAAGACTGGATCAGGACAATTACTCTGCTCATGGTAGGTGTGGCAGTAGTTTTCATCTAACATCTCCTTCAGTTTAGATGTGAAGGAAGGGGATGGCTGAGGTTAACCAAAGCAATACTGACTACAACAATTAGAAAGTTCAACAGCTGAGTAAAAAAGGATCACAACCTGTACAGAGGTCAGGGAGTCAAGAGCAGTTCACTCATTTCTAACACAACCATCCTCCACAACCCTGAGGAAATCACATGGCTTTCTGGAGTTTCATTTGCCTATTCAGCCTCACACAAAGCACAGCTCACGTTGAGGTGACTGGAGGAAAGCACTCTGACAGCAGACTTACCTTCCATGTGCACATCTATGATACAACACCTTTTTTGTCAGAGGCCTTCTTTTAATTCTTCATTAATTTCCTCAATAACTACAGCTTTCAGAATACATTTTAAGACAAAGACATGCTTGAATATTAATGTTATCAAAAAATAATTGGAGCTGAAAGTATGTCTTTGATCGTGTCTAGACAGAACCAGTATCTAGGTAGTAGATATTCTAGTATCTAGGTAGTAGATACAAATAGATTGATATTACTCAAACCTGGAACATGTCTATGCTTTATCCAAAGGAGTGATCCAATAGCACAAGACCTTACCCAGTATCTGTTGTCTACTGTCCAGTGCATCACTCAGCTCCTGAACTGTTACCTGCAAAGTACTTGAAGGAAAATGGTGCAGGGGTGCTGGGTAGCTGCTCAGAGCCCACCTGCCAACCTCTTCTCTTCTAGTAAAGGAAGTGACAAACACCATCAAAACTGACCACAAAACTGAAGATCAGGAAACTGCATCCAAAGACTGCAGGCAAAGGGGCCTACCAACCTCCGAGTTCAGTGTCAGTGTTCAAGTCAAACAACTGGCCAAGAAACATGTGAGGTCAAACCCAGCTCTGAACTCCATCATTGTGCTTCAGAGCCCTCAAAGGGAGCAGATCAGTTCCCAACTCTGAGCTCCTAAAAAACTCCTGCTCCCACCCTGTTACAGTCAGCAGCCCAGAAAGGCATGAACTGAATTCCTTCAGCATCTTACAGAGCTCCTCACCAAGGCTTGAGTCTTGATACTGTGGAGTACCCCAGATGTTAACATCTGTCTCCCGCAAACCTAGCTGTTGGAGAGAAACAGCATACAGGATTCCAGAAGCCCTCCTGTGTTCCATACAAGCCCTATTCCCATTGCTTATGCCTACAGAATTGTTTCCCCAAGGGTAGCACAGAAATGTTCATTTGGCCCCAGAGCTGGTTTGGTAAAAGCAGCAGAGTGTTGGCATGAGAAGCATTCACACCAACCAGGCACTCAGCAGCAAGGGGACCTTTGTCATGACAGGGGGAAAATGAGAAAGAAAGGAAAAACACAGCGAGCAGGAGTGGGTTCATCTCTGAGTTAAGGCTGTTTTAGGTGTAAGCCTGAGGGAATTCACTTTAACACTCCATTTCAGCTTCTTTTTTCCCTTTCTCTTTCACACAAACTTGCATCTCTCTCCTGTCAGACTTTGATGGCTTTATGTAACTGTTTAAAAATTGAACAAGCTTCTTAACTTAGGTTTAGCAGAACACACTTGTTTTTTTGCCTCTCGGTCTCAAATGCACATTAAGAATAAAAATTTCCGGAGAAAACAAGACCTTTTCCATCCTCTGACATCAGCCACTGGAGTACACAAAGCCACAGCCTTGAGGACTGGAGTTTTTTGTACATTCTGTTCCAGAACAAGTCGCGGCATCCGTAGCCCCAGTGGGCTTTATAACTGGGAGCTGGGAAGAAAGCCTCATCCCGAAGAAAACACACATTCACCACCACAGCAGCACACACAGCACTCCAATGAGGGGCAATCCTGAAAAGTGGTACTGAGGGAAGAAACCCAAACCCCTCGGCAGGAAGGTATGGCAGCGAGAGCCCCAGGGGGCAGGCAGGAGTCTGCCCCACATTATGGCCTGAGAAATACTCTGTGGCCTCCTGCCATCATGAGAATCACTTCTCTTTCTGCAGAAGCCTCTGCTCTGTGTGACTAAGATGAAAAAGCTTGAGAAGAGATTCCCTCAAGGCTCAGAAAACAGAGGCAACTAACCCCCAACATTTTCTGTGGTTGGACTCCCTAAATACATCAGTTTCTAAGGCGGAACCGTGTTTGTTGATGCTTAAGGTTGGCAATGCTGGTGGGAGAGGCTTTGGGGAAACCCAGTAAAAACATTCATCAACAAGATTTGTAATTAAAGCCTCTCTCTTCTTCTGCTTTGCCTATCAGAAAGTGTCTGTGTTTGCATCATGGGCTCTTTAGGGCAAACATTGCTTCTTGCTGTTTGCACAATCTCGGACCAGCAGACTTGGTCTCATCCATGGCCAGGAGCTATATTCAACAACAAACATACAGCACAGGCGTCTCTCACCCAAGCTGGTTCATTCCTAACTTGGAGCTAAACCACAGGGCTTGTGGCACAGGGCAAGGACTGCAAAAGGCACTAGCCACAGGCTCTGCTCTGCTCCAGCTTTGGGAAACAATAAGCAAAGAGCACCCAGTTCTGGGTGACAACCGTGAGCATCCCTGGACATGGCGATCCCAGCCAGCAAATCCAGTGTTCATGCTGCACACCAACACCACTGGCCTTCCTCAACACAATGGTGCTCTGCTGAAGGGACACAACTGCACAGGGCACTGCAATCTCAGCAGCATAAACCCAAACTGAACATTTTGATACCCAACATCTCTGGCATTCAAACAGCCAGGACATGATGTTTCACAAAACTGCTGCATGAAGACCAGCATTGCCCCTGCTAAGGATGAGAATCATGGAATTAATCCCGGACTGGTTTAGGTTGCAAGGGACCTTAAAGCTCATCCAGTTCCAGCCCCCTGCCACAGGCAGGGACACCTTTCACTAGAGCAGCTTGCTCCAAGCCCCATCCAGTGTCGCCTAAATGCCCAAGCACAGCAACACCCGAGTTTTCCAGTATCACACGGTGACTTATAAAGATGACATTAAAAACTATGACAATTCACCATGATTATCTGCTGCTTGTCTCTAAACAAATTCCAGCTCACAGCCCAGCCACAAATGATCTACTAAAACAACTGCCAAGTCATGAGTACTGTGGTTTTTTCCCTTTGTTGCTCTTGCCTGCCACATTCCCATGCAAAATGTCCCGTGTCCCCAGCTCAATGCTGTCTTTGGAGGAGGTACCCTTGACAGCTACCTAACCCCATGGTATCATATCTGTGCATCCCAAGTCAGCTGCATGTGGACAGTCATGCTGCTGTGTCAGCATCCCACAGTGAGCAGGATTCAGCTTTGAGGGTGCAGCCCAGCCCACAGGCCATACATGGGACAGGTTTGCCTTAGAGACTGTCCAGAACAGAAAGAAAATCTAAAGTGCAGAGCCAAAGTTTACACTGCAAATGAGGCCTTAGAATCTAAAGGCTGGATGGAGCAACCAGTAGACCATGGGTGCATAAAAAAAGAGCAGTGTCTTGAGGAAAAAAAACGTATTTTTAGAGCCCTGACCAAAAGATTTTAGTTTTATGAGGCTTCTGAATGTGGCCTGCGTAGGTATCTGCATCCAGAGGTTAGCATGTGGCTCTAAGTAGACAGCAGAAGCATTATCAGCAAAAGGAATGCCTAATGCATACTTGCAGAACAAAAAGCAACTAATAAAATAACAATAGGAAGAAGATCCCAGCCCTGTCTCAGAGGCTGCAGAGGTGCTGCTGCCAGCAAGAGAGCTGGGGCTCTCCAGCAGCACTGGGGCTGAGAGAATGCAAAGAGAGAACATCAGGCTCATCCCCGCAAGGACGCTGCTCTGCAGCACACCACAGAGCACAACACCTGCCTTCATCAGCAGAGAGCTTCAACCTGCACTAACTTGCCCCCAGGCCAAGCTGAGCTCCTTGCAGCCACCCTTGTTTCCTTCCCCATTCTATACAAAGCCTCCAGGGATCACCACCTGCCCTAGGGATTCCCACAGAGGCAGCTGTACCATGCTCTGCACCACGGGACCAAACCTGTGCTGGCCTATACGCAGCACATTTATATAACCGGTATAGAGGCAAGTCCTTTCTCACCACCACCAGTTACCAGTTAACCCCCAAACCACAGCAGCACCCCTCAGCTCAGCTCCTCTGTGTCAAGCAAGAGTTACCCACCGCCAAACTTCTGACCTACTTCTGCCTCGTGTTTCCCCCTCCCTACTCCTGCCCTCAGTCCCCAATTAAATCTGTGTGAGATTTCCTCAATTATCCTCTTCCTGCTAATAGATGTGGAAAGAGGATGCCATAACAATATATTCCCCTGGCAATGGTTCAAAATAAATCTCAGAATTAATGTTGAAGAGTGCAGGATGTAGAAGTGTTTTAATTAAACAGAAATGTATAGGAATGAGCAGATACATTTAAGAAAGCTGATTTTTGGCTGGCACCAAAATACTCAACCTCTCAGCCATGCAGGGAGAATCCCAATGCTTTCTTTTGACAGGCCAATAAATCAGCACTAATCTCCCCTTTCTGTGTAGCTGTGCATGCTGAGGTTCAGCTGTTTCAGAACACAGCAATACTCAACTGGCACAACCTAAACAGCAACACGGGTGGGGTTCCTGTTTGGGATACACTCGAGTTTGGAAGAGGCAAAGCATCCTAATACTTGAAACAGCCACATACCTATAGCAAAGCTTGGAATGGGGACATAAACAATAGCAACCTGTGTTTGGAGATTGTTAAAGGATACTGTTTCTATATGGAAAGAAGAGGAGCAGGGGTAAAGAACTCCTGTTTGAAGACATAAAGTTAGATGTTCCAATGCAGATATAGAGATATTCTGTATGGATATAGAGATAATGTGAACACAATTCCTAATTAAGACAAAACACATCTGTCAGGAACGGGTAATGAACAGAACCTGAGAATCACTCTGCCCATTACAAAAGACATTAAGCTTTTGTTCAACTTCATAGGCCCCTTTTGACTCACCCCAGAGAAGTATTGTGAGTTAAGAAATTGCAAGTCTTCATAAAAGGGAGGCCTTAATCCAATGGAAACCATATCTGCACACCTAAAAGCTGCATTTCCATACCTGAGCTCTTACTTTATCTCCTCTAGAAACAGAGCCACTCTTTACAGCTAAGTAACAAACTGCACTTAAACCCATCACTGCAAAGGGAGCACAGTGGAGCAATATTACAGATGGAAGAAGAAAGTTTATTTTAAGCCTGGTATAGAGCAACACACAGCATGTTAAAGGGAGCCAGAGCACATCCCTGCTGCAAATACCCAGAAACTTCACAGGGAGCATGTGCACAAGTACAGAGTAAATAGCTCGTAGGGTGAGCTCAAAATTATTTAGGACACTGCAGTGCTGGATGGGCTGAAATAAAAACATGAAGACTTAAGCCAAGGTAGCAAAGGAAAGGCCTCTGAGATGAGATGTGAAACCACCTCCCACAGCAAAAAACTGATGGGCTAAGAATGCAAGAGGCTGCACAATCAAGGAGGCTTTTGCTGTGCTAGAGATGGACTGAGAGAGGAAGAAAAGGAAAGGAAACATTTTTTAACTGTTCTCCAGCATTTCTTTATGCTCTGGATGCTCTCATGTTTGTTCTCATGCAGGACCTGGATGTTAAATGTTATTAACACCCCCACTAACATGCTCTCTCTCAAAACCATAGTCCCTTTTTGTCTAAGAAAGGCAGTAACTCCTGTCCTACTGACATTATAGGCAGCAATACTCTGGTTCTTTCTGGAAAACACACTTCAAATATCTCCTGAGAGGCTCCAAACACAAAGCTGCAGCTTCCCCTCATGCCTTTCCCCCTCCCATCGCTGTTTGCTGTATGTACACCAAAGGCTTCGTTTTCCACCTTACAGCACATGCACTGAAGCTATTTTTGGCCAGGAGTGACGTGGCTTTGTTTGCATAACTGGGTTCCCACCTCATGAGCTGCCGCTCTAATAGTCCGCAAAATAATAGCTGCAAAACGTCTGATTCCAAAGAAGTGCCTCTGAAGTTCAGTTTGCCTTGATCTTAAGACCAAAAAAGAGAAATAAGGAGGAAAAAAGTCTTCCTGCAGCAGCACTTATAAAATGTTTCAGTGAGATGTAATTCAAATTATTCAGTGAGGAGCAGCTGGGATATGGGGATTTGATTCTCCTCTGTTTGGGGCATCAAACCAGAAAAGCAAAACCGAAACTCACTGGGGAAGATAAGCATTTTACACAGTGGAGTTGTAACCACTACAGCCAGATCCACCACAGACCCGGTTTGTAACAATTCACGTCAACCCCAAATATCATCCATAGGTAATGCAAACTTATCAAGAGTGGCTAAAAACAAAAGCAGAGCTCAAAATAGCAGCATTTTAGATGAAGCAAATACACTGGTTGGACTATTCTCAACTGTCAAAGCTGAGCTGTAATCACAGATCTCTCCTGAGGAGCATCTGATATTTGTCCAGTGTTAAAAGATGAAAGTGAGATATTGTAGAAGAGAGACAGCCCTAATGAAGAATGTAGGGAAATAAATCATGTACAAAAAGATCCTACCTTGGCTGAATGGTTCTTCTTGTCCAGTCCCCAGCTACTGACAAAAGACGGACAAAATCCACTGCTGTAACAGCTCTACTACTGGAAAATGCTTTCCTAATCTGTGCAGGCAGAAGAACTGACCATTTCTGGTTTAGCACATCCTTGCTTTGAAAATTCCAGTGCTTCAGGTTCTTACTTGACTCCCAGACAAAACTTTGCCTCCCACGATGGTGTTGCCTAACCAAGAACTTCACATTTGTGCAGTATTATAGTTCATTTAATACTTGAGACATCTCTCCCTTCACTACCTTCCTCCCTCATCCATCACCCTTATTCCCGCCTGCACGCAATAGTAAAAGGACTTGAGGCATTTCACTTACATCCTCATTGGCTCCAGTGAAGTCACACAATGAGTAACACAAGAACATGAGCAGCTCAATCCCTTAGAAACCCTGGTCACAGTGAAGAGATGGGACAGAGGCTGTAGTGGGCAACAGCTCTCCCTCCTCACCTCTAGGAAGACATTTCCCACCTGCACAAACCACTGAGCTGCCAGAGACAGGAGGAGAGCCTAGAAACATCTTTCTTACCCTGAACTGAAACAACACATCTTTGGAGCTTAGCTCACAACGTTGTGCTGTTGTATTTTAGCAGGCTTCAGCATCACTGTTATATGGAAGATGCATCTCAGAATCCCACCTCAGTAGCTACAGAAGAGACTTTGAATCTACAAGGTGTGCTTTCATCTTGCCCTCCCAAATTTAGCTCCTGTTCAGCTAAACCCTGGTGACACTGCAGTGCCCATGAACCACAAATGCATTCAAAGCTTCGGAAGCTCCACAAAAGCATTTGTTCCAATATTTACTCAGAGGTTTTTTTATGCTACACCTACCACAGACTTGAGTTTATTGAGAACATAGTGCACTGGGCAAGGGCAAACCGCACAGTATATACTGCTGCCAAGCAAAATGGCATTATGGTTTTAGCAATGCAACACAAATTGGGTTTACACTAAAGCTTCTTTTGTATAAACCATATCCCAGAGTGAAACACAGAGACAGAGCTGAGTAATGAGTTGAAGCAGAGCAATCAAGGTGGAACAAGTGAGCAGCAGGGAAAAGGATCTGTTCCAAGCTGATATTTAAGATGAGAATAGAGAGCTTAATTTGAACTATAAAGAGGTGATTACAGTCACCATTACACACACATTGAACAGCATGTGGGATGCAACAACCTGCAGTTGCGCAGGAGACACCCAAAGGTCCAACTGCACTGTAAAGACAATCACAAACTGGAAACTGAGATTCTTCTTCATTTAGGTTCATATGTAACCTCTAAACAGCTGAAAGCCTCTTCTAAGTCTGGAACTCCAAATCTCTCTCGTGCTACCCAGAACAGGAACCCACCATGCAAAGTTCACCATTTTGTCATTTCAAGCTTCTCCCTCCCGTAAGGATTCACCCAGGTGTAGTGACCATGCTATGGCACTGCTGATTCAAGGCTTATGTCCCCTCAGCACTACTCTGTGCAAAACCGTGACAGTCAAATGTTATCTCTAAGAAAGACAAAATAAGCAGAGCATGGTAAGTGCCTAAGTACTGCTCACTTCTGGTACTAGCAATCCTAAAGTGTGTTTTGTACTAATATTCATCACAGTCACTGGAGAGCAAGTTCAAAGCACAGTCCGGTCATGCAAAATGGATGCAAATGCATTTAGGAATGACCTAGAGTTCACTGGAGACTTAAACACATTCATTCAATGTTCTCTGTGCTCCGATCAGTTCATAAATTAAATTGGATTAGACACATCAGGCCTCAGGTGTCTGAAAGGCTGCCCACTGCTGTGAGCCGCATGAACACAGAAGTCCTGGCTGAGCGCTCCTCACACAGAGAGGTGGGACCATACAACAGCATTAGAGTTATGAGGCTTTGAAACAGGGGCATCAGGATCTTTCAGCCTGGACTGGAGTGCCGTTTCCCCTTGAATGAGTAAGCCAACCTTTAGATAGTTTTAACAATACTGCCCAGACAGAGGTTTTAAGAACTTGGAACAAACATTTATAAACACCTCAGCATGGCTTTATGGAGGAAAGCAACATACAAGCTACATAAAGACTTCAGAGCACCCCTCCCCAAAACTGTGCAGATCAGACACACTCCGCCAGAAGAAGTAATGAATGTTTAAAACAAGGGAAGAGAGATTCCAAGGGGCTGCATTTTCCTGGCAGGCCTCCATATGTGCATATAAAGCTCTCGTAACCAGCACAGTGATATTTAACCTAATGAGCAGTATGAAAGCCGTGGGTGCTTTTCCATCAGCCTCTTCACACGGCCACAAGGGCTAAAAGATGACTGCAATTACATACAGCTCACGTAGCAAAATGCAGCAGTCCACAGTGCCCACCACACCCCCTTCCTCCCCCAAGGAGCAAGGCAAGAGAAGCATCATGGTGCAGGACACATTTCAAATAGAGGGAAAAAACCCATCCCCACTAAACAGAATGCTCACTCAGCATTATGCCATCAGATAAAAATAGAAAGCAGCAGAGCTGGTACTGAATAGCAAGCAGCATTCCCTATTCATTGCAGCACTGTGTGAGCAAGAGAGAACCCAAATCAACTTTTCCTTCACTCTGTTCTCTTGGAGGCTGCACGTTGTTTCAATTCCCTGTTCCTCATAAACAGGGCAGTGGGGAATCAGCTTCGGGGAGCTGTGACTCGCACATCCACCCTCTCTGCAATGGCAGCCCCCCACCAGCCTCTGGAAATAGCTGATGACTAGAGAGGACAGGCTGGGTTGGTGGTGTTTGGTGAATATTCAACACCTCTGCACAGCAGGCCTGCCTATTCTTAGCAGAGAGGATGTCAGAGAAGCTGGCTTACATGCAAAGCTTCCATTCTAACTAATTAGACAGTGGCTTCCTCCAGCATATAGATTTGGGCTTCAGTTCCTTGAATAAGAGCACAGAAGACAGGAAGGGGAGAAAGGGGCAGAAAACAGGAATGTATGCAGTCACCTTTGCTAAGTTAAAGGGTAAAAATCACATCTCTAGTCACAGGTAAGATAAAGAGAACCAACACACACACCTCCAACATGGAGAGAATGGTGCGGATTTTAGGATGGGCTGAATGTCCTTCTGGAGTACGACCCCACAGCATTTGTGTATGGAAAGAGACAACTCAGACTGGACAGCTAACTATAAAACAGGGTACTTCATTGCTCTAACTGGAAGCAACAAGTCCCTTCAATAAATAGCAGCAGAGGCCAGGAATTTGGGTGAGGATGAAGCCAGTTCAGGGTGGGGCTGTCACCCTCTGCTTCTGCCATCCAGACCATAGAATATCCTCGAAGCTGTTCCTCAACAGCTCCACATTCTGTGTGACATATAGTGACACCAATGCTCTTTTTTGCACAACCACCCACGTCTCTCCAAGGGCCATGATGGCACCAATACTGCTAAGACAAGCCCCATGCTTTGTCAGTCTCCTCTTGCTCTCTTCACCTCTCTCATTCCAACTCAAGATGGAAATCACGCAGAGTTTCTGCAAAAGCCTGGAATTCTAAATCACTCCTCCCTGTGCCAGCTCTGCCACCTGAGCAGCCATCGGCTGTCAATGAATGAACCCAACAAGAGGTACCCAAACCCACAAATCTTACCTCAAATGTATAAATCTGGCCGAAGAAGAAGTTTCTTTCTGGCAGAGGTGATTTATAGACCAGTAGATTTTCACTCAGTTTGGGGCAGAGGCGACATGAATTTTCCAGTACTGCTATTGTAAGGCACATTTACACATCTGACTATATATCCTAGGCTCCTTGCAGCACTTACCACAGCACCTCTGATTTATAAACCCCAACACAGGTTTTCACACCTGCCTGTTCACCATAATTCAGGCTGAGCAATTGGCAGCACAGAACAAGCCTCTGAAGGCACCTTGATTAGCACCAAACCTAACTCTCTGTGCTAGTGATGGGTCTTTCGCATGCCAGTGTCAGAGACGAATGCCACACACAAGTGTCTGCACTCAGGAGAAGCTCATTTCCCTTTGCATTTCCACATCCTTCCTATACATCACCACTCGAGAAGCGAAGTTCCTTCACTAACTCTTTCCAAACTTCAGCTGTACTTTTGGTTTGCTGATGTTTCAATTTTCCATTGCCTTTGTAAGGCTGCTCTAATGTCGGGCTGCATTTGCAGTCAGAAACAGGTCTGGTTTGACTGACACGACCAGGACACAGACCTTCTTGTTTCTCATGCATTCAGAAGCAATACTGTGTCAAAATAGAAGAGCACCTTGGTTTCCAAGCAGAATCTGAAGGACAGCTGAAGGATGCAAAACACATGGCTCCTCTATAACCAGAACAGCCTTCCTGAGTAGAAAGAAGCAGTATATATCTGGGAAGCAAGATAGGACCTTGGGAAGGAAGAGAAAAGGAAAGGCTGAACTCCTTGTCTTGCTAACCTCTGGCTCGTATCTCAGCCCACAAAAGGTCAAGAAATAAAACAGGAGTGATGCAAGATGACATTCCAGAGGGTCAAAAGCAACTGGAATAGCAGTCCATCGCTGCACATCTTCCCTGGAAGCCAATGCTCAACACAAGCAGGCTGGAGAAGTCTGTCTCACTTACTGGCAATTGACTGCTCTATGATGGAAAGGCAGACACAGAGGACAGGTCCTCCCTGGAAATCACACTTAGGAAGGTAGTTCATCAGGTATCAAAGGGAAAGTGGATACAA
>JBCJKH010059440.1:5029-22469 GCA_039877255.1 Loriculus beryllinus | reverse complement strand
TTCGACCTGCTGGTCACGCTCCTTTTGATGCAGCCCAGGATATGGTTGCTTTCTGGGCTGCAAGCACACACTGAAGCTGGCTCATGTTAAGTTTCTCATCGACTAACATCCTCAAGTCCTTATCCATAGGGCTGCTCTAGATCACAAATGCCTGTGCAAGTCAGTGCTCTTGTTGGTAAACTGATGACTCATTATCCACTCCCTAAATCACTTAATTCCAGAAAGCATAATGCAATTTTCTACAGCCTTTTCTACATCTTTAAGATGTGGTACATATAGATGACTGAAAGAGACTAACTATGTCAATAGTTTTTTAGCTACTAAAAAATAGCAATTTTTTGATCACATTAAAATTACTGTTTAGCACTAGTTGAACAAAACAATCTTTTAACCAGTCTAATATTGTCAAGAAATCCAACAAACTTGCAGTATAGAGGCATAGATATATACATATATTCATGTAAAAAGTATGGAAAAACCAAAATGAAAGTTTACAATTAATGGAAACTATAGCTGAGAAAAAATGCTGAGGAAACACGAACTAGCTAAGCTTATGAGAAGCTAAATTCAGGGTTAAAGCAATTCCTCCATAAAGCATTGTGCAACCTAAACTAAGATATAGGACTCATGCAGAAGGAGGAAGATAAGGCAAGAAACTGGACAGTTATTCAATACTTCTGGAAGGTGGTTTGTTTTTTTTTTTTTTTTTTTGAGGAGCCAGATGAGAATGCAGGAAGTGCTGGAAACACAAAATACTCAGTATATTAGGAAGAGAAACAGGAGAGCACCAAGTCACCAAAGCAGAGAGCAGAAGAATGGGGTGATGAGATGATGCTTCGGTTTTAGTTGAAAGCCACAGATAATGATGGGCTGCATCTCAGGTAGCTCCTGGGATTAACAGCTTGTAGTATTGTAACCAATGCAATAGCACTCCAAAAAGCAGGTAGAACATATAATATTCAGAAAAGATATTACAGGCATTCCCACATACATCATGGGGGGAAGCAAAGAAAGAGTTGAACGATAAATAACTAAATAACATGGGTAAACAACGCATCTTTAGATCATGGAAATAGCAGGGAGGATATAAAAAGGTAGCAGAAGAATGTTTATTCTACCCTCTAACAGCAGTGTGCAACCAGACTAAGGCTGCACTTTATTTGCATTCTGGCCAACGATTCACACCTCTCCACACAGCAGAGGATGGCAGCAGCATGGGTGTAGGCAGAAGAACTTGCCATTTCTCAAAAATCAGGGTTAACTTTTGCATTAATTACGGCATCAGGCTTCACTATCATCCTCCATCCTTATTACTATCCCTGGATTTTATGCTATATTTAAAATCATGCCATTTCAGAATACTGTATGAATAAATATGAATGTCAAGACCTGTGTGCATCTCTTATGCACACAAGACAGTACAGTACATCATGTACTCACAGAATCTGATTAAATTTCTCTGAGACATATAATCCTGTGAACATCATTCTATAAACACGGGCAGCAGTTGTGCTTCATTTCCCTCCTCTATCCTTCACAATCTCCCTCCAACTATCTCTTTCTTCTTAGTCACTAACCAAGAACTGAGCAGAAACTAAGCACCCACATAAGTATGTGGTTGGGTACTTGAAGATAAGTATTAGGAAAGGGAGAAAAGCTTGATCAAAGAGGAAAAATAGTGCATTGAACACTTGCCGGTTATTTAAGGGTGTCTGGGTATTAAAAGTGAATGTACAAGACTGAAAGCAGCATGAAAGGCCCTATGTGGGTTGAGTGTTTCATTTTTCTAATGATTTTTAAAGATAATTGCTTTCGTAACGGGTTAAAACTTAAACAGGGGAAGTTTAAATTGGATATAAGGAAGACATTCTTTACTGTTAGGGTGGTGAGGCACTGGAATGGGTTGCCCAAGGAAGTTGTGAATGCTCCATTCCTGGCAGTGTTCAAAGCCAGGTTGAACGAGCCTTAGTGTGAGGTGTCCCTGCTCATGGCAGGGGGATTGGAATTAGAATGGTCCTTTCCAACCCTAACTATTTTATGATTCTATTCTATGATTCTAAATAGTCCAGATGGGAAATATGCTGCCAGAGGTGGTTGTTCCTTTGTGCTGTGTGTTTCTGGAAGCATAGGTGTTGTTGCCCAAACCTGATTTTATTAAGGAGGACCTGTCTCCCCAGTGTGGACATGAGATGGATTCATACAGGCAGGTGTGCACATACAGTATAGGTATCTAAATATGAAGCTAATTTTCAGTTCTCTAGGCAGTTAAAATTGTTTTGTGATTGTTCCCTATAAAAGTTAGAAACTGCATTACACTGTCTTTGCTCTCCAGATTTTATCACAGTCATGTTTCCCAGTACAAGTGCAGCGCTGAGCTCGTATCGATCAGTGAGTTGTTTTATAGGCTGCAGAGAGCAGTCTGTTGTGGGGAACCAGTTCTTGTTAAAGTGCACATGCTCCTATTAATTAGGTTAGGAACAGTGGTACTGAACTTGTGTGATTGCTTGTAGAATGTAAATGTAGCTAGTACAGACTAACACTGATAAATTCCTCTGCAGCTACAAAGGGGGGTTACTGGTTCCTTTTTTTTTTTTTTTTTGGCTTCCCCCTCAGCTGTAGTGTTTGGATGCCACAGCCCCCATTTGTGCATGCTTGGAAGAGCTGGATTCCCTCTTGAGCATCTGTCTTCCCCTCCAGTGACCTTTTATTGTACTTGACCTACTTTCTGGTGTTTCCCCCATCAATAACAAACATCCTCCCTAACTTGCCAGCCTATGAGGAGCAGCTAGATGACCATGACTGCCCTCTTTCAGTGCATAGCTGAATATCACAGAAAGTACATCCCACTGGTTCTTGTTGAATAAAAAATGATCACTAATGAGTGCTGATTATTTCCTGTAGAAGTTGGTTTTAACAGCAGTGTCCACAAAGGAGATTGCTGTGGTTATCTCCAGATAGAGGAACTGTTCATAAGCTGCTCACTCACCTCTGCTAATATTGAAGATGATAAGACTGTAAGGGTGAGGAAACCCTCAGCTGAAACATTTGTGATTTATTTTTGGGAAGTATTGCAAACCAGTGCTTTGACAAGATACTGTGAGAAAAACCTCAAATTGCTGTGGACTCCAAAACGGAGATTTTGACATATTAAGTTGACACTGAGAAACGGAACAAATGGTATTGTGAACTAGATGCAAATGTCAGAGGGTTTCCCAGATGTGTTTTTGAAAGAAACTTATCAGCCATGTACCTGCTGGTGTCATTGTTGGCCTAGAAACAGGGCTGGATCCTTTGCCCACTTGAAGTTTGCCAGATTAGTTAGCATAGGCAAGCTTCTTAAAGTGTTCATCTAGTCTCTTTGAACTAGTCTTCATACTCTAGGTGTATGCAAGACTCAGGCTGTTTTTTCATGCCATGAAACATTTGGTTACCCAAATCAGGAGATTTTTTCAAATAGATGATCCTCAAACAAATCTAATGGATGCTGTATATTGCAGGATGCAGTATGCGAGACTGTGCTTTCCCCATCATCTTCCTGTTTGAGGCTCAAAAATGCAGTGTAAGTAACAGTCCTAGTCAAAAGAAGCTCCTGCAGGTTTGCTGCCTGTGCACATTAAATTTCGAGACAAAGCTGTTGCAACCTACAGGAATTTCAGCTTTTAAGTTAATCCAGCGAATAAAAAATTCTCAAGGTGTCCGCAATGGAACTGTTTTAGCTAAATCCAACCAACAAAGGTTTATATGTTAACTTTAGGAGATCGTGTGATGTGACATTTAAGATTATCAGTCAAAAACACCATAAAATTATTATTGTGACAGAGAGAGCTGAAATATGAAAGTATGTAAGCTTTTATCCTGTTGTAGCAGGGTGCTTTTTAGCTAAAATGCTAATTTGCTTGTGTTTTCTGAACATTTCTTGCAAAGATGGAGCATCATATGGACTTCTGTTCTGGTGACGTCCATTATATATGTTTTTCCTAATTGTTGAAAGCAGTAGAGTGTTACACTGAAGAAATGCAGTCTACAACCAGTTTTCAAATTACAGGATTTGGCAAATTACACTGAAATCCCAGGGTTTCCGGGTCCATATCACACTCTGTCCTAAATGCATGAGAAATTTATGCTAATTTCTATCTTCCTTAACAATTGTGAGAGTTGAGTCCTTTAAATATTTTTGGTGAGTAAGGGCCCAGTCCTGTTTGTAAGTGTCTCTGTTCAAACACCTTCACCAGAAAAGGGAAATGACACTTTGTACAGGTATTTTCTGCCTCATTGTCTTCCGACATTTGAGCCAGAAGCTGCAAGTTGAGAGGTCCTTGTCTCAAAGAAGACTTTGCCAGGCATCACAGTCGTGTCTCGCTAGCTTTTCACAAGCACTGCAACAAGAGCATTGAAGAAAGAAGTTAAGCTGCAGAAGCCAGTATCAGGAATGGAAATGTCCACTAAAGCAAAAATGGTCTGTTTGAAATGTAGAGCAAAGCAGATTTTTTTTTTCTTATTCCCTCTTGACCAGTTGTCCCTAGACAATGCCTCTTTCCAGGGTGCTGCACGCAAGATCTAAACGTGTTACTTAAAGGATATTAAATACTGAAAACCAAGGTTGACTGAGGAGTTGAAGTATGGTTTTGTGTGTTGGATGTCACTTGTAACATCAGATGTTACAAGATGCTCAAAGACGAGTGAGAAAAGGGAGCTACCTTTGCATACAGAATGTCTTATTTGTGACACAAATTAAAATCTGCTTTTCTGACTTTCACAGAAGGAAAAACAGGAAATAATTGGAACGGCACCTGTTGGCTCAGGTGCTAGAACTATTTGCCAGTTCCTCAAATTATTTTGTCCAGTTAGCACTTAACTGTCTTTTTTGTTCTCTGAGGAGGAGGAAGACAAGCTACACCTGTCTTGGGTCAACCTTACCCAGTTCTCACTTGGTGCTGAAGCACTATTGCAGCTCATTGCAGGTATGAAGTGTGATTTGTTTATGAATGCTGAAGCACCTACTAGCATAATTTAGTAAGTACTCCAGGTGAAACACATTTGGGATTAATTTATCACTGGAGAAATTGTTTACAAAGTTCCAAATGACTGTAGGCTGGGACCGTGAGGAGAGGCTGCTGCTTTTCACGTGCATGGATTTCTGCCTTCAGAGAGATGATCAGTTAGTTGAAAGCTCATGGGTCAGGAGCAGAGCATAGACCAGCATAGGTGATATATGGAGGGTGAGAGGGCTGGGGCTATACAGCCTGGAGAGGACGAAGATCATGGGGATCTTAACAGAGTATGTGATGAAAGTGAGTGAAGAAGATGGCTCTTCTCAGTGGTACGCAGTGACAGAACAAAGGGCAGTGGGAGCAAATACGAGAAATTCCACTTAAAAATAAGAAAAATGTGTCACAAATATAAAATTAGAGATTGCTACAATAAAATACTAACAAGCACACAGTAAGTATACACCTTAACAGTATTGCAGAGTACTGTTGTGCCTGTAACAATTTATAGAGTGCCTTGTCAAGCACAAGGAAGTTGTTAATCATGGTGAGTAGCAAATTGATCTTGGTTTTACAGACCAACTGAAAATAAATGTTCAGCAGAAAATGAGTTGATTCTCCTCCGTTTTGCTGTTGTGCCAATTTCTGCCAAGAATGCTGTCATGATTTTTAGCAGTTTATCAAAAAAGAAATTATTACATCCTAAGTACTGTCTGGAAGAATGTAAAATTCAGCAGTCTTGTGAGTGAAGTAAATGAAAGTACCTTAATGTGTGTTGCCAGTGGAAAACGTATACCGATATCCAGCCACAGGTGGTTTTTTCAGTCAGCTTGTCTAATAAATTTTGCTTCCTACCCTAGTTATTATTTAGTTTTTATTCGTGGTGATTATTTATTCTTGGTTAACATACTCCTTTCTATTAAATAGCGTATATGTACTTTAAAATTATGATTGTGTCATAATATAGATAGGAAGGTTATAATCTTTATGGGACAGAAGTAATTCATAGGTATGTGCAATAAAATGTAAGGAAGAAAGATTAATGTACCCCAATACCTACAGATTACAAAAATGATTTCTAGGCAATTCAAGCAAAGGTGTACAGGAGAAAGCAGTTTTCTAGTCTGGTTCATAAAGTAGTCTGACTTTTTCATGTGTCTTGACTGCTTAATGCAAAGTCTTACTGTGTCCATTCAGTAATAAAATGTTGCCTCATCCAGCTGAAAGATTGAATGCGGATGATAAACTCTTGGATAAAGTGTAATATCAGTAGAAGTTAACATTTCTTGATGCTTTATTTTTATGTGTTAAGTCTTGTCTTCATGATACTAGATTTTTAATTCTATTCCTTTTCTTCTATTGTGCTTGTCTTGAGCTACATCTTCAGGGTATGACCTCGAGTATAAAGGATCAGAGTAAAAGAGATTAATAGTTCAGAAAGTGTTTGGTTGTGGTACTTGATCTCATATTCTGTCTTTGGAAGATAGATGAAATAGTGATTATAAAAATGGAAAGTAGTGCAGTTGGAGGAATACGACCAAAGCAGGATTTTATATTCCAGACTCTTTATGACTGAGGCTGGGAGGGCATGACTTGTGTGGATTTACTGAATGTGACTGCTCTGCGTTTGAATCTTAGTGCAACATCAGTGGTTATGGCATGCATAAATGCAAATGTTAAGAAGTAAGAGAAAGACTTGAAATATCTGTGACACATCCTTACTAAATGCTTCAGAAATGGAAAGCTAGGCATTTATCACAACTTCTAACCAATTTCTGTGGTTTGACTCAGAAAAGCTATTTTCCGTTAACAGTCTCCACTGCACATCTGCACCTTCATCTTGGCACAATGTGTAGTTAGAGCTTTAAGCGGCAAGCTGCCCAGTGGCACCAGCATTTGTCTTCCTAGGGAATGCAATCGCCTGCTCTGCTACTTTATAATTTATGTCTCTTGAATAGAAAAGGAAGTCTTAGCAAGTTTTAAGGGAAAAATGGAAAACAACCCTTTGGTAATCTGAGAGAATGATGTGTGCTTAGCAGCTGGCAGTGTCATTTTTGATTTGTATGTAATTATTACTCAGTTTTAGGTGGTGTTTATGTTCCTTGCTCCCGATGAGAAGATTCATCTGTGCACATCATTATTATCTCTTTTGACATGTGCGTTAGCGACATTAATCTGTTTTATTTTCTGCAGTGCTAATAATGGGGTTGTCCTTCCCTAGCTTTATTATGTTGTCGTGCTTTCTGAAGTTGTCCTCATAACACAAAGGAAAAGTATAGCGTAAGGATCCAGTGGGAACCAAGTAACGTTTAGCGTGGGGTAGAGCAGCTCCTCTCATCTTTCCTGCTTCCTTCTTGCCAAGCTGTGATGTGCTTTCCTTACTGGTGGGCAGGCAGGCAATACCACTTCTTTTTCAAGTCTTGCAACTGAAAAATAGTTTGTTAAATCTCTCCAGAAAGGGTGCAGCAATAGAAGTTCTTGATAGGAACATTTCAATCCTTTTTACAGTTTATTCTAAAAACACAAAAGATGGTTGGGGGCAGTTGAAGATTTATTCACTTTTAGCTGGACTAAAATAGCCTCATTACTTTCAAAATATGAGCTGATAAAATGACTCACTCATCTGAAATCATCCAAATGGTGTTTTTCAGGAGTCTTGTGATATTCGTTCCCTTATTACAAGATGCTAATTGATCTTGTCAGACCACTGAGGAAACTTTGGGTCCATTGCACTGTGACACATCCTGGTATGCACAGTGCCATAGGCATACTGTTTTATTCTGTTGTCTTGTTTCTTCTTTGGTTTTCCTACACATAGTGTACCTTGTGTATTGAAACCTTTCCTCTGCTTCTAGTCAGAAAATTTTTGGGGAATTTTTGTGAATAAGTAATATTCAAACTTCCACATTTGATTGTAATATTAATACAACAAAACCCATAAGGCCAAACATAAATGCAGGAATTTCACCTGAGTATTTGTAATTCTCTGCTCATGTTCTTTATCCTCCTTCTGTTTTGATAACACACTGTATTTGAGGAAGATATTGCAGTGTATACACAGTAGCCATATAAAACAAATGTATCAATATTAAAAGCTGAAGAATTAGAGTTGTGGGGGTTTTTTGATCTTTATTTCTAGCTTGCTTGGTTCGTTTTCCCCTTTTTGCCTCCATTACAGTATTTGGAATTTATTCCCTACCATATAAAGCATCCATCTTTACATATGACTGACTGAATTTGAGTCATGTATACTTATTTTGTGAGGAAAATAAGGATTTTCCCATTTCTGTGGGATATTGCTGGAAGCATTACCCATTGCTTACTGGAATTTAAAAACCAGTGGCTCAGAGGCTGTGACTCCCAAAAGTCATTGAGGGCTTAATGTTTTTCATTTGTGTTGATATCTCTAAGTCTGTGGTTAGGGGCCAAGTGGTGGCAGGGAGATGCAGATCTAACTCACATATCATCTCAGATCATATTTTTCTCTCCGTTAAGAAAGGAAATCACAGAATGGGATACCTTTCGGTCTGCATATTAGTATTTTCACATGAGCTGGCAAGAAGACGACGTTGCAGTTAGAATGTGATATACCTCCACGGAATGTGATATATAGTCTATTTTCCACTTAACAATCTGAAAATTTTAATAATGTGTAGGTTTTCTGAGAGTTTTAATGACCCCTGAAAATACAATCTAGTATGCTTTGTCTGGTTCGGACACACTGCTTTTTGTTGTTCTCTAGTATGGTGCCCAAAATTCTCTAGGCATGGCTCTACTGAAAATTAAAGCATAATCTCATTGTTCTTTATTTTTTGCAGCACAGAGTGCAAATGTGAGAAAACAGTTTATTTCTTTTTCTTTCTTCAGACTGAGCAAAAGCCTTTTATTTTGCAGGCATTTAATCCACAAACAAATAAGTCTTAATTACTTGTTCATCCATGTGTTAAACTATGCAGCAGTCTTACATGTGTCTGCAGTTCTGAATTTGCATGACTGTTTTAAAATTGTGGTAAACATCTCTTTATGCTGTGACTGCTTAGGCATAGAGACACTGAGCTATATCCATTACAGAAAAACCCTATTGACTTCAGTTTTGTCACACCAGTAGTGACAGTTCCTTATGTTACTGCATAACCTCAATTACCGGTGTCTTTGCTTGACAACATTTATTACAGTCACTGCTACCTTTGCTTATCTTTTATCATTAGTGTTTGCTTTACTGGAACAATAATTGGATTTCTTGAAGGCATAAGCAGTTCATGTTTAGTGGAATAACAATATCTAAAAAAAGCTACTTGATGCTTTGTAGTATGTGAGAGAGTAACGCCATTGCCATTGTATAGAATGGATCTATCAAAACCTTCCACTGCAAAAAACCCTTGACAACCAGCCGCAAACAAGAGCAGTAAGGCTCTGTGCTGTATGGAGATTTGCATATTATGACCTAAGAGGTAGAAAATAACTTGATAATACGGCTTTTGGTATTGTGTATCTAGACAGCTATTTTAAGAAACTGCCTTAAAGATCATTCCATATGTAGTTTTTTTCATACATCGTACTTGAAAAGTTAACAGAATCATTCATCTGGGTTTTTTTGGGTCTTGGAAAATTGCTGCTGTTGCCAGGAATCACAGCAAACCATATTTGCCATCATTCTCAATGTGTACAAGCATTCAGGTACTGAAAATATTGTCAGAAGTAAGTGATTATAATGAGGGTGTTTTCCTCCTGAAAAACAAAATGTATCAGTATAGCCATGTGAATGCAAGTAAATAATAGATGGTATCTGGTTTGGGTAGCAAATAAACAGGCAAAACACAAGTCAAAAAGCCTTTTACAAAGAAGATGGTGCGAGGCCTTGCAAGGTAAGTTTTCAGTGGCCAAAAAGGATGTATGTATATATGTTCCTCTGGGAAAGGTCCCATGCAGTTGGTCCACTGCTTGGAGAAGAGTAGTTGGGTGCACATGTTGCACACAGCTTGGTTGATGCACACCTGTGTTGGATGACTTCACAATGTGATAGTCCTGGATGTGCCCAACCTGTCACATTACACTGTATGTTGATATGCATGCATTTATGTGGGAAAGCCTGGTCAGAAATACAGATGTACACTGTTGTCTTCACTGGTTTTAGTACGCGTTAGAAGAGAATGTAGGTCCCAAGAAGGCAAGAGCACTGCAGCAGTAAGCCCTCTGTATGTAATTAAAAGACAGTTCCTGCCCTAAAGAGAAACTTAGCACAGCCACAGAGAGGGAAGAACAAAAGGAGGAGGACAAAGAGCTACTGTTCTGATGGAGCTGTACAGTCCAAAGTTTTCAGCAGTATGATTCATGAATGACTGATTTTGTGGCAAGGGGTGAATTTCAGCCATCGCTGCATGCTTTCATGACAATATATTACATACCTTGTTATACAGCTGCTGTTGAAGGCTGCCCATGAACATAATCTGTCATTAGTTATAATTGTATCAACTATCAATCTTTATAAAATCTTCCTTTTTTTATAGAAAAACTGTTGAGGAAATTCTGGTAAAGCCACTTAGGCAGCCTGAGATTTCCACAACTGATATATTTGATGGGAGACAGAAGTCTAACTGATACAATTTATGAACTCTTCATAATGGTAATAGGAAATACACTTTTTTTGATGAATGTTTTCTGCTAAGCAGTATTTCTTACTGCTGTAAAATCTGGTGCCCAGTCCCTCAGCCTACCCAAATGTCCTGAAAATCAGTGTTAATTGAAGATTCTCTGTGGCTTTGAAGTTCAGGCCACTTGAGCTTCGACAACTTGATTTAACATCCCAATGTTAGTCATGCAAAACTTACAACCTGGATAATATTTCTTCACCCAAATCTCTACCCTCATTTTATGTCTTTTGTATAATAACAATATTTTAATGTGAACTGATAATAAAGTAAAACCTCTCTTTGGCCCAGTATTCCCCTGTGCCCTATTTCTCCTATTGTTTAAAATGAATGAGCTGCCTCTCCCACTCTGCTGTTGCTGACTAAGCCATTGGCTCTACTGTGCCTCTTAGAGATTGCTTCTGCTGAAAGGCACCTTTCCCTGAACTGCCTCTTGGAAGAGAATAAAGGGGTTATTGTTGACAAGATAAACTTTTACGTGGTCAGTGATTTCTTTATATTCTCACGCCTTCAGCTGTGCAACCCATAGATGGCTAAAGTTGGTCTATGGACTGAGTCTGGTTCACAAGGCACCATCAAGCCATGGTCTTATTATACGACAAAGCCAAATGCAGCCATTGGTTAGTGTGAGCAGTGGCATGGTGTGGGGTGGTGCAGCAGGTGTGTGAAACATCCAGTGTTGCCTGCTTTACTAGGTAGATTTCTTGTTTGAGAATACAGGTTGAGTGGGAAAGCAAGAGGTGGGCAAGTCTGGGGCTGACAGGGAAGCTCCTTTGGCAGGGGTGATCTGTTCCAGCTGTGAAGGGATGCCTTCTGTTCGCTGTTCTCCTTTTGCTTTTATTCTTGGTAGATGACTGGCTGTCTGGGGGTAGGTGGGACAGGGTTTATATACAGGGTGAACCTGCTTCTTAATCTGTATTTTCTCAAGAAGGTCTGGCCTTGGTTGGTGTCCTGAGTTCAGCAGTAGCAGTCAGTTTTTCTCCTTCTTAGTAGCTGATGCAGTTCTGTGTTTTGACTCAGCCTGGGAACAGAGCTGATAATACCGATGTTTTTAGTTGTCACTAAGTAATGTTTATTCTGACCAAGGACTTTCTGAACCTCATGCTCTGCCAGGGAGGAGGGGAGGATGGGAGGAAGCAGGGACAGGACACCTGGCCCAAACTAGCCAAAGAGGTATTCCATACCACAGCACGTCATGCCCGGGATGTAACAGAGAGTTACCCGGAAGGGCTAGTGCTCTGGGGGGTTGGAGGAGGTGTCAGTCTGTGCTCAGTAAGGTGGGGTGGGGTGAGTTATCTGTTGGTGGTTGGTGAGGTGATGTATTCTCTTCCCTTGTTATTTCCATTATCATTATTATTGGTGGTAGCAGTAGTGATTTGTGTTATGCCTTAGTTACTAAACTGTTCTTATCTCAACCTATGGGAGTTGCATTCTTTTGATTCTCCTCCCCATCCCTCTGGGAGCAGGGGGAGGACAAGAAAAGGGGAGTTGAGTGAGTGAATGAGCTGTGTGACTGGGTTTAAACCACAACAGTTGAGTTCACGAAATATTGAAGGTTAAAGAGCTTTGAAGATGTGTATTACAACAGTTTCTCAGCTGGGACCCCATGATGAAGTGAGAAGATACAGACCACAGTGAGGGGCAGAGCCATTTTGGCAGGGGTTTGCAGTGCACTTTTATTGCTATATGAGGTCTTGGGGCTGTGTGACTGGTATGCTTTGGATCTGTGTTTGAGCTGGAGGAGTGAAAGAGATGTCTTCTGTGTTAGGAGGCACTAAGGTGCTGTGGTATGCCTGAACCATTGTCCAAGAAGACAGTATTCAAGGCATGGAAGGCACCATGACCTTTAGAAAATATTTATTTATATATATTTGGAAGGCTGGGAGTTGTGTCTGTAAGAATAGCCATAGTATTTTACTGTCCTGTTTCCACCTATAAGCAGATGTCTATGGAGTAGCAGGAACAGTGTGCAGGCATAGACTTTGCTTTCTAAGTCTCTATTATTTTTTCTGGTTTAGGACCTCTGAAGAAGTGGCTTTGTATTTAATAACCATTAACATTTTTATTTCATTGTCTCATCCATTCTCCTGTTAAAAAACTTAAAGCAACCACGAGCATCCTTTGGCAGTGAGTGCCCCAGGCCTGCTGCACACTGTGTGAAGAGCAGTCTCCTGTTTACTTGTTCTCCTTTTGGTTTTATTCTTGGGATAAGGAGCTGCCTGGTTTGGATCAGGTGGGAAAGGATTTATAGAGTGTGAACCCACCTCTTAATCTGTATTGAGATATCTCAAGGAAGTCCTAGTGGTTAGTCTGCAACCTCTAAACAGGTAATAAATAAACTCTAGTGAATGTAGGCTGGCTTTTTGCAGCCAAAGATTTCTGCACTGTATTTCTTATGAGTGGTTTGCACTCTACAGAACTTGGCACTGTTCAAGACCTCTCATTGCTTTTAATTAGGAAGACATCTCAATATGTTGGTCTGACTGCAGATGAAAAAAAAAACCTGATACAATTTCTACAGCTTCCCTTATAGTCCTGTAAAAACTGTGATTTTTAAAGAAGATTCAAAGATCAAATGTGGATGTTGCATTTAACATTATCTTCAGACTTTGGATAGGTTTTTGTGTTGCACCAATACCATGCTGTGCAATTAATTTTTAGAACAAAATTCACTAGTGGTTGGATGTTTCTAAAGATGATATGGGGGAAAACGGTGTAGTTGGAGAAAGAAATACAGGGCATGGAAAGTTTCTGTTTTTACTAACCTATCTTCTGGCTTAGAAGAGTCATAGTAGAGGTCTGCTGTGCATATAGCAAAGTTAAATATGCCTTTAACACAAAGCTTATTTTCCTGAAGCAATTGTAAAAATCCCACAGTGGTAAGGCATTTTATTTTGTGTTTCTTGTTTTTCAGCACAGTAGAAAGTCATTTAACCAACTGAAAATCATTTTAGGCTTAGCAGCATGTTGAGACAAGTGGTAAAGTATTTAAAAGCCTCATTTTACTGAAGAATAACCATCCATAACAATTAAAGATATTAAAAAAGACTTTCAGAGAGACACAACAGACATCTTGTTTCAAAATTGATAATAACTTGGGGTTTGGTTATATGCAGTTTTGCATTGATGGTCTCAATGAAACTTCACACATACAATAAAGATCAGATAATATTGAAGACATTGGCAGGTTTTTCCCTGTTTCATTTTGTTACTGTTCCTTTTTTAGCCTGGCATTTCAGACATGAATTATACTTTGCTGTTCCTAGTCTTTGTTTTTTCCATGTTCACTATGATATAAATATCATGGTTCACTTGATTTTAAGTTTGAATGTGTCATAGCTCTTAATATAGTGTTCATGTTATTTGTTTCACCAAGAAAAAAGGGAAATAACGTTTTGTTGAATTACATAGATACCAAATTCAGACTTGAAATAAATGCATTTGTTTCTGTAATCATGGTGACTGTCATGCCCATTGTTCATTGCTTAAGGCATGTGTTTGGTTTTGTAGTTTGTTTTTTATACTGTTTAGTATTTTACTGTGCTAAAATCTATTGTAAATTATTTTTACTATTGTGTTAATTAACTATTTGTATACATACACTTTTATAGTTGAATTAATTCCCTGGTTTTGGATCACCCTACAGCTGTTGGCTAAGGCATTCTGCTTTATAGTTGGTGCTGTTTGGAAAAGCTGTTCTGGTGCATCCTTTGTCTAGGTAATAGCTTGCATCCAAGTCTACCTTGTAAGGAAAAATATTTGGAAGTGTCCATGTGTTAGAAAATAGATTAAGAAAATAAACATTAATGCTAGCGTGTTTTATCCCTTACGTTTCTTCAGTTTTCACTGTGCTTTCTGTAGTTTCTCTCTGATTCATGGTGTTCCTTAGTCCTACAGTCAGCAGAAGCTTTTCCAGATCCTTCCTTTACCATTGCTTGTGTTTGCTAATTCAAAGGTTCTGTTGTGTTGATTTTGTTCATTACAAGTGATCTTTATTACCAGGCTGTAAGTTTGCATGCTTTTAATGATGACTGCTTTATCTCTGTAGCTGGTGAATCCTTTCCCAATATCAGGTCAGCCTAAGTGAAATCTGGGGCCACCCCAAGTTTTCGTCTATTTCCCTTCCTCCCATTTTAGAGGGTTTGTTTGCTTTAAACAGCTGTTGTTTCAGTACAAATGGCATGAATGTAGACTATGTGTTTGTATACAATTTCTATATGGAAGACTATTCTGTAATAGTACAATTGTATATTTTCATTGTCTAAGTATAATATTTCACCAAAACTTTATTACCCCCCTCCCCTCCATCACCTTGATTTTTATACACTGCTCATTTTTTTGTTTCAATTTCTATGTCTGATTTTTTAAAAAACTTTTTAATTGAAGATTTTGGTTTTCATTATTTTGAGACTTACAATTTCTATGAATAGTTCTAACATGTTCCCAGTTACACTTTCAAAACTCCTACACATTGTGACTGTCCTTAGATCTATGATAAAATATAATCACAGTTTTGAATTTTTGATCCTTTTTCACAGTTGTGAAGAAATTGTATCCTTCTTGCTTACTCTTCACATACCGTGGCTCTCTTCCCTTCTCCTCTTGCAGTTCCTTGTAATGTACTTGCCTTATTCGAAACTCGTCCTGTTTTCCAGGTAGCCCAGTCACCTTAATGAAATTGTTAAATTGATGTTTCTGTAATGTCTTGTCAGATCAAAATGCTCCACAGGTTTTCTGTTTCATTATTAGATTGGGAAAACTAACTAGACATATTATGGTGGTTTTCAACACTTTAAAAATTAGGGGTTTCATAGCAGACACTGCTGGAAATCTTCTGTATCTCAGTGTTGTATTTCATTGTGGAATTAAATCAGTTCCTTTTTCAAGCCATCTAGTTTATTTTTTTTCAGTGTAACTGCAAATGTCTAAACTCTGCTGCAGTTTTTCACAGTGCTGATCTTTTTAAATGAAGCTTTAATTGAGGTTTTTGTCTCCTCTTTTTCTAAACATGGCTTATTTGATCTTGTATCTTAACTTTGGGAAGCCCCAGAAAGGAAAAGCCATACAAACCAACTCTCTTAAAGACATAGGTATTTGGTAAGTTAGTTATGCTCAATTACAGAAGTATGAAAAACTTTAATGGCTTTTTAAATAAGATTTGCTATCTGAAACACAGTATGCAATTAAATTCTTTAGAAAACATTGAAGACAACAATGGGTACACTCGACAGGGACGTAGAAAACAGGAAAAGTTTTCAGATAGAACTGTATCCTATCCAGAGCTCTAGAACAGTTTTTCAGTTGCATTTATTATTTAACTCTACCAAATGCTTTAATTGCTTATCTACTTCTTGTTAAGGAAAAAAAAAAAAAAAAAAGATAAGGGGTAAAACCACAATATAAAACCTCATTGTATTTACCTTCTTTAAGACAGTATCCATGCTGTGATGGGTTGATAGGTGGTGAGCTTTCTGGCATGTTTGGGCTATGAATGGGTTGGACCAGAATTTTCAGTCATTTCCTTGGCCTTTTCAGCCTGTCTTCGTGTTTCTGTTGCTGCCTCCTATCTTGCCTGGCACTGTAGGCTCATTGGAGCTTACACACATGCACTATTTTCTCAGCATAATAGTTTCTGAAACATAATTTAACTTCTTAGCTATTATGGTTAGCAATCATCAATGATTTAAAATAGTGGTGGGAGTATAGTTTTGTCAGGTGTACTCAGCTTTTAGGTGTGGCTTCCCAGAACTGACCATTAGATGAATCACAGGTCTCTTTCCTGAGAAGTGCTTTGGCAGTGCTTGTTTTACCCTAGACTGTGGAAATGGGCCTGGGTGTCCACCACCGGAATCTGCCCTCACTAGTTGGTGAGGACACCACAAAATTGTGGGTAAAAAGTCTACCAGAAAGGTAGTTGTCTGGAGGAGGCTGTGTGATTTTTCTGAACATAATACGTTGTTACACCTTGGAGCTCTCCCTAAATCATTTGCTATGGGTCACAGAGATGCAGTGGATGCAGGAATGGAGCTCAGCTCCATATTGGCTGGAGAATCTTAACTCAGTTGCTGTACAGGAAGAAGAGAAAGTTAAATCAAGCTTCAGGAATTGGAACAATATGTCTTGAGAGAGAAGAAATGCAGAAAGGATGTAAAAGATGTACAAATGAGAGACGAGGGTGGGGCAAGCATCTCATGGAGGTCAGAATGGGCACAAAGTGACAGAGCTTAGGGACCACAATGGCTGAAGCAGTCACAGATGCTGAGTTGCACTTCTGAAGCTCAATATCTTTTGCACACATTAGCAAAATCATTGTAAATGAAGAATAAGCTCACGTTTTGTGTGTGCTGTGAGTGAGAACCCTTCCTTTCAGGTGTCACTGTACCTTCTCCGGAGTCTCCTGAATGCTGCTGTGCACCAGATTCAGAGCTGAATGATGACAATAAATATAGGCTATCTCAGAAGAAGAAATATATCTGCATTCTGTGTATTTCAGCAAATGTATGACTGGAGGAAAAATACTGTTTTTTCCAAGGTCTTACAGTATGATAAGATTTTGTTTATGATGTGTGGCAATAGTTTCAATCTACACGACAGAGAGATGGCTCACAGTGTATCTACCAAGCTTGCAAAATAGCAAATAGACTGTGCTCTGACGGTCAGCAGTATGACAGATAACTGAGCTGTTCTGGGGCATTAATCCTAAGAATTTTGTTTTCATGTGGGTTTGTTTTTTTTTGTGTTAAACTAGATTTTGCCCCTGCCCATGGTGGCGGGGGGGGGGGGGGGGGGGGGGGGGGGGGAGAA
>JBCJKH010059439.1:0-17494 GCA_039877255.1 Loriculus beryllinus | reverse complement strand
TCTTCTAGTATCTGAAAGAGAACTATAAGGATGCTGAGGAGGGACTCTTCATTAGGGACTGTAGTGGTAGGACAAGGGGTAATGGGTTAAAACTTAAACAGGGAGATTTAGGTTGGTTATGAGGAAGAAGCCCTTTACTGTGAGGGTGGTGAGGCACTGGAATGGGTTACCCAAAGAAGTGAGTGCTCCATTCCTGGCGGTGTTCAGCCTGGTCTAGTGGATGATGTCCCTGCCCATGGCAGGGGGCTTGGAACCAAATGATCTTAAGGTCCTTTCCAACCCAAACCAGTCTGTGATTCTGTGTATAAACCTCTTTTCCACTGATCTTGCTGCACTGCTGGTTTAAGGGTGCTCTTCAGGGAAAAGTTTCAGCTTTTTGAAATGGACAAAATCCTATTCCTGATTCTGGAAATTCAGTCCTCACCCTTGAAATGTTCATTCATAAATCCACATTGTTAAAGGCACGTTGGAGGCAGGAGTGCAGCGCAGCCGGTTGCACACTGAATTAATTCTTCTCCCTTCTCCTCCCTACCAGGCACAGCCACACACCACCTAGTGAAGTAACAAAGAACACTTCCTGACATGTTGTGCACATGGAGGTTACATTTATTGTGTTAAACCATGAAATGATGCCTACTGGAGAGCAGGCATATGTTTTCAGACTCAAGTTATGTGTTTTAAGGTAGCTACCCTGAGGAAAGGGCCTTTCCCAGTCTTTGTTGTGTAAACTGGGTCACTTATCAACCAATATTGTGATGGGATAGATACTGGCAAAAAATTAAACTTACAGAAAAATTGCTTAATCCATGTTCTCAGTAACCTTGAAAGGGCCTGTAAGGTGGACTAAAATACTTAGTGGCTAAAGGCAGTTGCTGCTTAAAAATAACCCTATCACTGTGTAGCTGTGGCACAGAAGTGGACTCCTTGCACCCAAAAGCCAGGTTCCTCCCACTGGTAATAAGGATGCAGCTTGCCCTGAGGAGCTGAGGAATCTGAGTCCTTCCTGCTTCAGGCTGTTGCACTGTAGCTGCAGCCAGTGCTACAGGAAGCAATGCTGAGCACACACCCTCCCTTTGTGCTTTATGAACCTTACAGAGGCAGCAAACACTTGTCTTTTGTCAGCGAATAAAGCACAGAGCGTAAGACACGGAAGATTTATAGGTATAGCGTCCCAGCACTGCGCGCTTGGTTTTACCCTCATTCAAATCCCATTTACTTTAATGGGGATGTTGCTGCTAAAACCCTGCATGATGTTTAAAATATTTACCCCATAGGGAGCAGATAATCTGGGAAGTAACAAGGTGCCATTTCCTACCAAATGTGTTCTCTGACTATAACCACATGTTAATGGTACAATTTAGGGCCATGCTAGAGTGAAGTGTCAATTCACCACTTACCATCACAGTTAAGCTGTGCCGCCATGTGAACTGGGGAGGGTCTGTTTGCTGTCATGCTGACATTTGTCAGATAGGAAAAAGAAAAAGAATAGTAAGATAGCAGCACTGGAACATCAGGCATCCTTGTGGCTTCCTTTCTTATTTTTTTCTTTTAATCCTCAGAACAAAACAATTTAGTTTTGGAGTCTAGCTCTGAAGTTCATTAGATTTCTGTGAGCACTGCAATGGTGGTCCCCACTGGCAACCAACAGACATGGCGTGGTGGCTCTAGAGACCACATCAAGCATGGCAGTAGGATGCTTCATGTCACAGATTCTGTCTTCCTTTCCAAGAATGTCAAAATGCTGCCTACCCCTTCCCTTTGCCAGGATTTTACCCATTCTGCTATGGACATCAGCAGATTTGATTCTGGCCTTTTCAAAGACAGGAGCTGAGTTCTCCAAGGTGTCACTTACCCCTTCCTTTGCGCTGAACGAAGGCACATCAGCACAGCACAGCTTAAGACCTCCAAAGGAACTATAAACCTAGCAGTCCCCATGAAGCCCGTCTCAGAAACTGTAGCTCCTCTTCTACCCAGCAGTATTTGCCTGACTCTCCTTGTCAGTAGACAAGGAGACAGACGCATTTTGGAACGTACTAATGGGTGTGTTGGGAGGCATTAACCACAGTCCCTCTCCTTGAAATGGCTCAGCTTGATTTCTTATGGAAATGAAGGTCTGTGTTTGCATGGGCGGCTGTATACATATGTCTCAGTCTGTGCTTTTCTGCCCTTCCCCCAGTAACTTTGGAATTCACTGACCAATTTCAGCAATCCCTAACAGAGGAGTAGCAGTCTTAAAGATAATTAAGTTGCTAAATGTTCATTTAAGTCGGCAGTGAACTACAGGAGAACTTATTGTCATTTAAAATAACAATGTGGCTTAACACTAACTTGCACCACAGAATCCCCACCGGGGAGGATATTATGCAAACCTGTTTTCCTCCCCACATGTGTGTTTTAGCAGAGCAGGATCCAGCCTAAAAAGCTGCAGTTTCTTTCTAGATTGTTTCTAAGGTTGGGATCCCAGGTATGTTATTCCATGGATAATTAACCACCAAGCACTCATGAGTTCCTTCAAACATGGTGCAAGACTTGGTGGAGGTTGTACCATGACATCCTACCAAAGCAAGCATTTCATTCAAAACTGCAATGGGATCACAACCAGTGTTACCCAACCCACTAGAAATAGCTTGGTGGGATTAGTGAAGTTCATTTAAATGTGGTGTATGCAGTAGCATCCAGAGGGTTCTCATCATGTCTTTGCATCAAGCCTAGCATTCGTGTTGTTGCTCACGCATTTTGTACTCTAACCCCATCCATTTTGTGCATGCCGGTGCAGCAGCAGCACAGGAGCAGCTGCGTTACCCAGTTGCTGCTTCGCAGGGAAGGATGGTCTCACTTTGCAGCCCTGCCCCGTAAACATGAGACAGCAGAGTCCCAAAGCACAGCTTCAGCAACTGGGTGACACTGCTTCTTCGGGAACCCGAAACCCCTTGTGCCGCGACACAGAGCAAGGTGGGAGTGACTGGTGTTCCCTGCTCATCCCCGAGCCCAGAGCTACCACTTAAAACAGATGTCTGTGTAAAAAGGGCCTCACACCCGCCAAACCACCAGCCTCAAGCTTCCTTCCTTGTTTTTCAGGCCTCGGAACAAGAGCATTTGTACAGTGTTCAGCGCACCCCGTGGTTTTCTCTTCTTGCTGAAGACATGCTATCTAATCTCCCCCGACCAAAGGACCAGACAGCAAGCCTTACAAGATGGGAGGAAAGATGTGAACAGTGAGGCAGTGTGCACTTTGCTCAGCTGGCTTCACTTTTCGACACTAGTAAAAAAGGAGGAAAAGCACGGGTCAGTGTTGCAGACCTCGCAGGAGAGGCACTTGAGGCTGATAAAAGGTGCCTCATTTACACGTATTCTGCAGTGCGGTGCTCGCAGCACTAAACTAGAGAAAATCCGTTAACGCGAAAGTCATCTTGGATGGGAAAGTTTCAAGGGTTCAATTTTAAACTGCATCGAGAACTTAGTGTTTGGTTGCTGCTTTGCTTTTGGTTCCTGTTTTTGCTAGCATTGAGAAACGAGGTGCCTTAGGAAGCCACATGGTGTGTAACATGCAGTATCAGCCTGTATACAAAGGAAGGAAGATGATGTGGCAGAACATTGTTGAGGAAAGATCCTGTTTGTACAGGGAGCTGGAGAATAGTAAACCAGAACAGAGCAGGGATGCAGAAAGACCAGAAATTAAAGGAAATTAACCCAAAATGCTCATGAATCTTGTTTGTCTGCAAGAGCCAACTAGAGCTGCTGAAACAATTACAAAATCTGGTTTATTTATCTTTTCTCAGATTTCCCATCCTGCAGTGGAAGGGAGGAAGGAGGGGAAGAGAGGGGGGACAGACTTGGTTGCATTCCCCTGCCCATCTTTCCCCTGGCAGTTCTGAAGCAGCTGGGCACTGACTCCAGCAGCAGTTAAGTTTGCATCAAAACTGCCAGAGCCAACCTAAAGTTTCTTAACAATAATCCCTAGATGTGCTTTATGCCAGGGACCCTCGATATCAGGAGCTGCTTCTGTAAAAGTCCTGTCTACCTTTGTGAGTTTCATACAAGGCCAGCTCTTGGATTATTTCCATGAAACAATTAACTAATTTGATGAGCTTCAGTTCCTGATAAACATTCGCCTCTTCTGCATATGCAGTGTGTGTAACAGAGGGAAACGACTTCCCTACAATATGTGCCCATTTCAGGTCACGTACTCTTCTGTTACCCTTTTCAAAGCACAGCCACTTAAGATCATTACAGTCTCTAAATAAGTGTCTAATGCAATTTTCGATAAACCAACCTTTTCAAAGTCATATCAAACATCTTGATAACGAAGTATCTTGTCTCTGCAACAGGAGGATTAGCCTGTGAGTAATCTGGCTGCTGCTGCAGCAAGTGTTTTGGTTTTTGTCTGAGTTGATTCAGGCAGTTTATGGTCAAATTTAGAGACCAATACGTGCACAGTGGCAAAACCCTGCATCCAAATGCAAGCATTTGTAGTTCCTTTTTGCTTGCATATAACGTTCCTGCGTTGGTGTGAGCAACTTTGATCTTTGGTACAGTGACCAGCTTCCTGCAGTAGGCGGAAGAGACATTCCTAATTGTGTCTGCGAGCTGCGTCAAGAATTCATCAAAATTGCTGACTCCTAAAATTCAGGCGAGCAATGCCACGGCACATATTATAAATGACCCTTTTCTTCTGGCCCGCTGGCTGTAAGCAAGCTTGATGGAAATTTAGGCAAGGAAAGCACCATGCCAAGGTGTTTATTGATGTCTTTGTTTTGCGACTCTGGTGGTTTGGGTGGACCCCACTGAAGCCCTCTATAAAAAAGGAGCGCATGAAAATGCCTCCCTGTGAAATTAGCAGTAATTTCAATTGTAACACACAAGAGACATTCCAGTGCTCATCAGAGCCTTCCTGGACCCGAGCAAAGAATAACATGATTCTTATCCTGAGGCGTCTGAAATGTGGTCAGGCAGTGCTGAGCAGGGAGTGAATCACAGGCCTGGGAGAGAAGTGACCAATCCAAGATGTTCTTCTAAGCATTGAGACAGTGCTGTTTCCTTGGGTGATTTCCACAAGGAACTTACCTGTTTTGAGCTTTTCTATGGCTTATGAGTGACATCACTGGGTAATTTTGGTTATTCTAATGGTAGATACAATATAGGAGGGCAGGGAGAAAGCAAACAGGGTTAAAATCCCTCCGTTGTTATAGATACTTCGTTTCCTGCTCCACTCCCATGTGGCTGGCACCACTCACTCTCTGTGCTGATGGGGTGTAGTGAGAGGGGTCCCTGGAAGCAACTAAAGCTCTTGTGCACAGCTGCAGCAAAGTGGGACCGTGCCATCAGCTCCTCTAGCTCTCTGCCAGGTAGGGTTGGGTACCCTATGGCTAGGAGGTCCCCAGGCATAGTTAGGTTCCATATGACTAGGAGATCACAGCCTGTTGGCAGTGAGCCTTCTGAAACCTGCAAGTGCTGGAGATGCTGTGAAAGAAGTGACCTTGCCCTGTCTTCATCTGCCCCAGGAGAGGGGACAGGCTTAGGCCTGAATTTGAGCATTCCTTGGTATGGCTCTGCCTTTTGCCCCCAAGTACCTACTGAGATGCTGTTCCTCCAGCTGGCCACCCATTTTTGTTTGGAGGTGGCTTTGAGAGGGGAGCTTGCCACATATAAGAGCTCTGCTGTGCCACTTGCTAGTGGGCAAGAGAATACACCCTGGTCTGTTTTGCTTACAACATAAATCACAGTGTCAGATTTGTCTTTAACTTCACTAGAGATGTACGAGAGAGAGGGTTCTGACCTGTAATGGCATTATGAATGTCCAGCTGCCATGGAAGCACAGGAGGGGAGAAGATCTACAATATGACAGCTTAATATCTGTATGTCTGTTTTTTTCTGTACACCATCACCCCAGTTGAGCTGGTCACCATGAACAGATAGTGCACGGAGGAGTATTGTTACAGAGCATACACTTGTCTCCAGTTAATTAGTTCTCTACCAAGGACTGCTGAGTGTGTTATCTTGTCCCAGGAAAGAGACACCCCCATCAGCAACATAACCTAACAAACTTAGGCCTCATTCTCCACAAGGTGGGCTTTTCAGGTGGGCACTTTTGGATTCTTGGGTTACCTTGTTAGGCTGAAGGAGCTTATGCCATACATGTGTACCTGTAAGTTCCTAGAAATCTGTCTGTGATTTGCCTGAATAAAAAGGTTAGCACTGAAAGTGCACGTTTTGCAAACTTAATATCCCACAGAGATGGTCGTGGTGCTGTGCTGCATTAATACAAGTAAAGGCTTCCTTCAGTGCGTGTGCAAAGAGGAGTGAAAATGTGATTGCCCCATACCACTGCAGTTTGTAAATATAATTTTCTAGAGCCATGAACTCCAACACTAGACTTGATGGAAGGGAAGAAAGGATAATTACCCTTGGAAAGACTGGGTAGTTGAATAGACGTTCTCTTGAATATGCTGAAAGTAAGAAAGTAAGGGATGCTTATTGTCAGAGCACTTCACAGCTGGAAAGAAGGGAGTGAAGAAGTGAGCACTTTCAGTCCTTGGGGAGATGGATGGAGGGAGAGGGCAAGTCCAGAATATGTGAAGGTAGGAACTTCACACAACCTTGCTGCTGGGCTTGTTTTCTGTGCCAGTGGCCGAGGAAACTGATAAAACCGGACTGGACAGTAAAGGTTGCAATTCCAATTCATCATTTATAGTCTGCTCGTGTCCAGGCTGACACATCTATCCCAGCCTTCTCAGATACAGCGAGCTGCTGCATTTCACAATCATGGGAAGGGCTTCCCAGATGCACGATCCAAACATTTTGAAGTGAAACATGGTGCATTATATTAACTTGGTTCAGACAATCAGCTTTAAACATCTGAGTCTCATTTCTTGATGCTAATTCTTCTTGCTCAATATTTATTTCAGCTGTGTGGAATTCTCAGACCTTTCTGACCCCGACTTATCATTTCCTGATGTTTTATTGCTAAGTCATTGAGGTTTCAGGGAGGCTGATGTTTCTAAAATGTGCACACCTTTGGTTGTATGCATGGCTGGCGTGTCAGAGCCAACTTTTCATGTGCTCTGTATATATCACTGCCTCCACTGCTGTGTGTTCTGCAGGTCCCCCATTCGGTGTACTTATCTGCATGCCCAATAGTGCAGTCCTCCTTAAAATGTGGTTATTATTTCAGCTTTTCAAAAGCTCAGCCTCTGCATACTGCAGAACTCGATCTGAGCCTACGTCCGCTCTTGTCACTCATGTACAGGTTCCATCTGTTCCCCTTTTCCTCTCCCGTTGCTGCTTGCCACATCCAGACCACATGCTGCTTATACATTGTACAATAGACATTTCTGCACACACACTTTTGAAAATGTGGCTTTTAGTGCTTTATTGTTCACATGTGTCTTGTTGCTTAGGGCGAGTTTTATCGATAATGATTTTGTTGTTTACTGACACATAGAGTAAAATAGGGCACTGTTCAAATGTGACTGGAGGAGGAGGGCCTTTGATACACCAATTACACCATTTCTGCCAGTTTTCTGATCGTCCTTCCCACCACCACTTCCTCAGATTCTGCAATTGCCCAAGGATAAAGCCAGATCCTAACATCATTTGCAGTTAAGGGCTGCTCCACTCTGCGTGAGGCTGCTCCATATTGGTAAGGCTTCACCAGCACCTTCTGCACTCCTGTGTCTGGTGAGGAGAGGGGATGGGACCTTCTAGCACCCTGTTCCAGCAAGGGAGCCCTAGATTTCCCTTTAGATCTCCTTTACAGGTCCCTAGTGGCACCTATGCATAATAGTTGTATTCTTCCATTGGAGGGGGGGTGGATAAAAGAGCCTACAGAAACTAGCTCTGCAAGTGAAATCAGTGCTAGGAAGGTCTGTGAGGACGCTTCTCTTGCTGGCCACCAGTGTGTGGGCTGGAGCAGGCCCAGAGGTATGCAGTGACAAGGGAATTAATGCACACGCATCCCCTAGGAGCTGTCTCAGGTCTTTCCTGTCACACCTTGCTCCATACCTGTGGTAAGACCGGAGTATCTGCAAACGGATCGCATTGGGTGCAACTCCCAGTCATGTTCCTGGGTGTCTGCATGAGGCTGGCACAGAGCCCATTACACTGGATTACTGACGCCCAGGGATTTCCCACACCGGGAAAATCCCCAGCTGCCCAAAGTCTCTGATTTTCCAGCTGGAAAAGCCCAAGACCTGCCTATCATGATGGTAATTTCTGCTACTGGAGAAAGCAGAGGCTACAGAAAACTACCACAGTGGCAGGAATAGAACCAGTTTCTATCAGAGACTTGTTCTGATTAAAGCTTTCTCCACCAAAGGCAGCATCTGCTCCTGACATTCTGCTACTCCCTTCCTAAGAGGAGAAGCAAGCAGCCACAGAGCTCAGCTTGCATCCCTAATGTGCCACCAGACCCTGTTTGCCTGTGGGCATGGCAGAGGGCACGCCCTGTAGTGCTCTAGAGCTGATGGTGAAAGACTCATTTGGTAGGGCTGCTGAGAAGAAGGAACATAAAGACCCTTCCACTTCTGTCCATAGAGTACAGCCATGGCTCCTAGGGTGTCTCGTTCCTCCTATTCCACTCTGGACCTCCCATCCCACCCAGTCCCTTCTGCAGGTCAGTAAAAGTGGTGAGGAGACCTTGGGTCTCTTTCCCCTTAGAAGAGGTAGGCAGGAAAAGCCAACTTCTGCTTGCACCAAAATACCCATCATTGTCAGACACAGCATATGGAATATTTTGTGTACTGCTCAGGACCAAAGTCTGAGGCCATTGATCAGCCAGAGGTGGGGCACCAAGGATAAGAAGAGAATGGAGCTGAGCTCTTGGCATGCTGGTGTAGATTAGAAAGGAGGCAAGTAGGAGCAGAGCTGAAGCAAGTGCTTAAAAGAGTTGTTCAAGAAAAACAAGGGCTTTAAGTGACATTTGAGTAGGGGAAAGAAATCAGTATCCGTGGTTTCCATTGGTGCTTGGAGTGCTAAAAGCAGAAGTGGTTGCTGGAGTCGGAACAGGAATCTGAGGCTGAGCTCTCAGCGTCCTCCCAAATTGGATGAGAAACTACTCACTTGATTTCCAGGCTCACTGGCAGAAGAGGTATTATTTTATAGAATTTGGGGCTTTTTTGAAACAAATCGCTTTGTGAACAGTGGAGCTAATGGCCTTGGGTTTCCTGTGGGTCTGTTACCTTTGCTTCATAGTTGTGTCCCTTCCCCACCTCATCCTAAAAGAAAATAGCTGCACCAAGCCTAACTCTTCTCTCCTTATGTGTTCTAGGACTCTTCATCAGGCAGCAGTCAGGTACACACATATTGGCTGACTACCTAGTGCACACACGGTCAGCCAGCATGGACACACTCACTGGCCAGGTGGCTGCTGGCCACATTTCTTTAATTAAGGCCTTTTTGCCTCACAAAAATTGAGGAAGCCATCACAAAATTGAGGAAGGAAATTGATAGCTTTTGGAACTTCCAGAAACAAGGCAAGAATTACTGATGGAGCCATACAGACAGATAGAACCTCAGCTAAACAGATTCTGCTGTATTGGCTTCAGATGTACACATAGGACATCAGTACAGGCTCTGGAATTCATTTTTCTCTCTTTCAGCTTTTTTTAGCCTGGATGTGTCCTGCGATTTGTTTCCCTGGCACAGCTGAAGGGTGAGTGAGTGGTGGGAGAGGGCAAGGGGAAATCAGGGCATGCTTATGTTGGCACTGCTGCCAGAAGAAGTGCTCCTCAAATGATTGCCTCTCAGATCTGTATAACAGGGAGTCCCACATTGCCCCACAGGAAAGCTGTGGAGGTTAATATACTCACAAAGTACTCAGAGACAGGGCAAAAAGAGCTAAAGAAATCAAGGCAACCTGTAAAAAATCATCACCAGAAACAGTGACCAGTTTTGAAATGTAACGTTTTCTGCCATAGTTCAACATCTCAATACAGCCCACATTCCTGTGTGTGCATCGCAAGGCATCCTTCTGTGTAGGGTCTCCTAAGAATTCCTTTTGTGGCAGCGCAGTCACTGCACAGAGTGCGCATCAACTCACAGGATCAGTTCTAGATAGCCTTTATCCAAGTTACTATCCCTACAAACTTTGGCCTTGGAAGAACAGAGGTTTTATCAGGGAAAACATAGGAAAAATTTCTTGAGTGTTACTTTACAAAATCAAACCTCTAATTGCAAGCATTTATTTTCTTCAGCTAACTATAGATGATGATAATGTGTGAGATCTGTCTTTTCCACATGTTCTGCTTACACTGTTTGTTACACATGAAAGAAAAAGAGGATTAAAGGGGAGAGATGGTATTATAAACAGCCCTTCAGGGTAGGTGGGAAAACAACAGTAACTCTCTCAAACAGAACACAGGGATGCCCTTAGGAAAAGGTTTTGAAAGTGTCCTGCATTTGAAAGTTAATGAGTAAACAGATCTCAAACATTAATTTAGAGACTGACAGTGCCAGCTTTAACATCTCAAGTATGCACCACAACTGAGAAAACACAAAGGGAATTTTTAATGGGCAATAAATGGCCTAATACTTTTGGATGCAAAGCTACAAGCAGGTTAGTTCTGATGGGATGTGGGTTTGCTCTGGACTTCCTGACACAGCAACTTTACTGTATTGGCTTGTTTGCCTTAAATTATCTTCTGATGATAATTTTTTCCTCTAAAAAAAGGGAAAAAAAGGTGATCTTAGTAAATAATCCTCTTTCGAGCTACAGTAAATGCATGGGTACAGGGTTTGCTGGTTTTGAGGGTTGTGCAGGCATGTGCCAGACCATGTCACCGCTATCCTGTGAAACCTTACTTCACACCTTGCCCAGGTTGCTTGGTCATCTCTGCCTCTGCAGTGTTGCAAGACCACCTTGCTCAGACATCCCCAAGCTGGTGAGAGGCTGCTGGGCAGGCAGCAGCAACGTGTTCCACCAGCAGATAACAGCACAGGCACTATTAGCTCTGGTCCATGTAAGGTGGGTCCCAGCCAAGGTCCCAGTCTTGTCATCACTTTGTAGCAGTACTGTGCTGCTCCACAGTGCTGCGCTTCAGATGAACAAACTCTTGGTTACTGTGTTCCTGGATGTCAGGCATTTTGGAGGAAAGCTGGTATTATCTAGAGCTGTTGTACAGCTCCTGTCGTGGATTCCAGACCCTCAGGGTCCTCTGCAAATGGCTCTGATGAACATGCGGTAGCTACAGTCGCTTCCACTGAGATGGCAGAGTTCCTGTTTTGCTTATGCTCAGGGAGACAAAACCAGGTATTTTTGCTGTAAACAGCTCATCCATGCCTGCTGACCTTGGCTGAAGGGAAGACTCATGGTCCCTCTCCTATTCCCAGCAGCCCGTGAAGGGCAGAAAGAGCCAATGCACTGGGAGGAGGAAAGGAAAAGGGAGTGATCTTGCTGAGGAATAGGGATGGGAAGAATGTGTAGGTTGGAAAGGAGATCTTGTGATGAGGGTATTGGCGTCAAGCAAGGGTTGGGAGAGGTGGGAAAGGAGAGAAACAAACAGAGAATCCCTATTTCCAGCCAAATGCCAGGGCTGTCAAAATCCCTGTACCCCTGGGTATGTCTTTACCTGCCTAGAATCATTCAAAACCCCACTGATGACCTCCAGACCCTTTACCCGCCCAGAGTCCCCAAAAGCATCTATTCCCACTTATTTTCACACCTCAGAAATGCATGGACCACTCCACAAATCTTCTCCATGACCCCCATTTCTCCACAAACTCCTCTGGCATTACCACAACAGTAAGACAGGCCTGCCTATACCAGTGCAAGCTGCCAGAGTGAAAAAAAAAAGAAGAGAGAATCAGCTCCTTATGCTTTAGACACCCAGACACAAGGCTGCACGTGCCAGGCCTTGACAGAACACGTTAATAGCACCTCCACTCCCTTATCACAGCTGCTTTGTGGCTCACTTACGCTGTTCCTAAGGGTCAGCCACCACCTTGCAGTGCTTTCTCAGTTGATAAAAAATACTTAGTTTAACTTTTCTGCTCAGCCATTCTGTTCTACCTCTTCCAGAGCAACTAAACCTCCCATCCTTCTCCCTCTGCTCAGCCTCTTGCCATGCATCATCCTGACCTAGTGCAGCACCTGCCCTCTCTGCAGGAGCTGTGCCTGTGCTCCTGCACACAGTACTTGGCTCCCTGGCCCTGCAAGCTTGCATACTTCAACACCTGAGCAGAGTGACAGGCTTGGTTCCTCCGTCATCTTCCTCCATTCTCAGGGCATTTTTTTGCATGTTTGCAGTCTCCTGCTCCTCAGCTTCTGGGTTCATGTTCATTGAGCTTATCCCTAAGTGACAGGCTGCCAGACAGGCACATAACCTTTCACTTGACTTCCACCATGGAATGCAGCTTTGAGCTGATAAGGGTATGGCTGGGGCCACGTCTCCTGCCCCATCAGTGATGACACCCTGTGGGGTCAGTTCTCTTGTGCCTTTTCTTTACCCTCTGGAAATTATCACCAGCAAAAAATGCTGGCTTTATACTACTCAAAAGCAGGAACTATGTCTAGCCCACCTTTCATACACAGATACCCACCTCTACATACATAGGCAGGCACAGATATTTTGGCTCTCCTGAATCCTGTCCAATTTCTGGCATCCTGCTGAGATTCTGGAGCATGAAAGCACAGAAGGAAGAGGACACTGAGCTGTTTTATGTGTTCAGGAATGAGCAAGACTGCTTGCACCAGTGGCTGTGTTCTTTGATGCAGTCCCAGCCCCAGGCACTCAAGAGGACACAGCCAACTGGTACAAGGCTCTAGCCAAGCTTGTTGTGACCCTCTTTGGAAAGAGTTCAGCTTTCTTCTGCCTGATAAAGTTGGTATTGTGAAGAAACCAGAAATACTAGTCCTGCTTGAGAGCTCTGCTGTGCCCCAGGCGAGAATATGAACACAGGCTTCTCCCTCCAGATAAAAGTGAAACAATCAGGTATTCTCAGTGCAGGTGGACAGCCCTGCTCCATGGGAGTACATACAGTGTGTGGCTTCAAAAGCGAGGATGTGAGACTGGGGAGAGGTGGAGCAAGGGAACACAAACCCATCCAGATAAAGGGTTTGCTTTGCTGCGGTCCCAAAGAGGTGCCTTCCATAGGTAAAAGTTGGATTGTCTTGATGCCTCATTAGATTTGCCTTACTGAGGACAGCATCACATTCAGCATAAGGTGAAACACTGGAAGAAAACTGCATGGGCAGGTGTATGAAGACAAGCAGATGGAAAAGGTGGGTGCTCCAATATTGTTACAGCACGCATTGAGAATAGAGGGAGAGTTTAAAGAGGGCTAGAAAAAAACCAACCTCAAAATTCTCCTTACCATGCATGAGGTGAAATGCAGAGCAGGGGTGAGTCTGGAACTTCTCAGTGGGAGGAGGAAGCCCCTCATGCTAAAAACTGTGCTCCTGTTTCCTGACCAGACCGACCAGAGATTCATGGCAAGCAGCAGTATCAAGGATAAAACACCAGACTTACTGGATATCACTTCAGCAGTCCCCAAATTCAGGCAAACACCAAATCCCACCACAGCCCAAGGGGTGACCATTTCCCCAGCTTGTTTCCTGCTCTTTCTTTGCCTTGTCTCATGCTAAACATGGATTTATTCTTCAGAAGAAAGAAAGACTAAACAGAACAGTCCTGTTACCACCCCTGAGAAACCACAGTCCAATATCCCTTCCCTTCAGTCCCCTCGCTGCAGTGAGGGGCATAATCATCTGTCCAAATGCAGATGTCAGACTCACCTAAAAAGCTCCTATAACCCCAGTAGTGTCCTGGCTGGATCTCCACTGACTGCAGTGGGCAAGCTGTACTCCAGGACTCACTGACACCTCCCCAAAACTGTGTGGATGCACAGTCAGAGACCAAAAGCCAGACCTATAACGTGTTAGAGAAAAATAACAGGCATGGCAATGTCTCATGTCCTGCCATGGCAGGGACTGTTTGGCAGGTATTTTAGAGTGAACACATCTAGACCTCTAACTCTATTCCTGTCCAAAACTGGTGTGTGTTCTCCCTTGGACAGTGCCCAACCGGCAGACTTAGTGTTTTCCACACAAAAATGCCTGGTTGGTAAACCTCCAAAAAGTTCTACTTCTGATTCAATGAAGAATGGCAGCTTTCCGTGGAACTTACTTTTCTTTCCTTCTTTTCCCCTTCCCCTTCCCCCCTCCCCCCCCCAAGTAAAAAAGATTGCTAAAAATATCCATGACTTTTCATTTGGAAATGCTATCCAGGGGCCCCATACATGCCAGAGTTCAATTGTCCCGTTCTGCAGGAGGTTGGATGGTTTCTGTAGTAGTCCTCTTTACTTGGAACAAATACAGGGGGAAGCATCTTTCCTTTTTCATTGAACTGTTTTCCCTCCTCTCGAAGAGAATGCAGCAGAGGCTTTGCCATGGGCTTCTGAAAGCTCTCACTTTTGTTAAGACTATGCTGTTGCTCCTGTGGCCATATGGTCACTCATGATCTTGAAGGATGAAGAGCAGAGTCACAGCTGTGGAGAAGCCACTGGAATCCACCACTGCATGGTCAGAATGAAGATCTGCTGATGTGCAGTTGCCTTAGGGCAGGAGATATATGCAGACCTTACAAGAAACTTCTCATTCTCCTGCCTCCAGGTTCACCTACTTCTGCACACAATTTGCCCCACAGCCTGCAGACCATGTCCTAAATAGGTTAAATTTGGAGGAGCTTGCTATCTACTTACTGGCTCCCACATTCCGATACGTTTATCTACTTTCTGTGTCCCATTTTGTGCTTCCAGAGTCCTCAGTGAGCAAGATCTGAGCTTCTTCCAGGTTGTAATGATCCTCACTTGTTCACTCTCTCACAAACAGAATCGCTTTGGCCAGCAGCCAGGGCTGCAATAAGGGCCAGGCACATACACGGGCAGCTTAAAAGCACCTCAGCATTGGGAAATCCTGCTGGGCTGTAAAAGCTGCCCACAAACCCAAAGCATATCAAGCAAGGCCTATGTGATAATTCTTTGGCAAAGTCCCCAAACTCACTGAACTGCTTTTCCATACAAAGTATTTCCAGGTGGGTTATTAGGTCTTGTATCCCTTCCATCTTGTATCCTCTTGCGGCTGAAAACAGCATTCCTTAGAACAAGCCATTTTTAAAAGGAAAGCAAATACTCTTCTTTACATTTCTGGTTCCTCTAAACCAGGAGCTTACTTTGCAAGATAGAGGCTGCTCCTTCCAAATAGCGCAGGGGTCTTACCTCCCCACAGTGCTCCTGCCCATAGAGGACTTTCAGCTGGGTAATCCATATCTTTACAAGGAGATCGATGCTGGTATAACTACCAGTGCGAACAGTTATGCTAGCACGAAGCTGCCATACTCCGTTAGATCTAGTTTCCCTTCCTGTATTTTTATAGCAGCGTCACTGCAGCCACATTGGAGTGTGTGCTGCTTTAATTGTAGCAGAGGAGTTAAATGAAACAAGCTGAGCCAAGCCATGGGTTGGGATGTGAGGAGGCAGGAGCCTGACCCCATGCTGCTCTGCCAGCTCCGGGTATGCACACTTGCGCCGTGTGCACACAACATTCATCAGTAAAGCTTAGCTTTGCCAGGAAAAGCTGCATCTACGCGAGGACCTCATGGTGTAAGACAGCAGAGCTTTGATTTCTTTCTGTCTGGAAAGGGTGGCTTGCTGCACTCCCTATCATGAAAGAGGCAAGTAGACCATTTGCTGACCTGTTATTTCAGCTAATTGCAATAATCTATGTCTAATGTGAACAGGATTATTGAAAACGGACCCCAAGTATGCAGATCCGTAAGTGGATACTGCATGAGAGAAATGGGTAAAGAAAAGATAGGGTTTTCATTTGAAAACTGTCAAAACAAGAGTGTGATTTGTTGTCCGATTTGAGTCTTTGGGGTCTCAGACACCACAGAAAAAGAAGAGAGGTGGAGACAGAGCAGTAAAAGCCCTAGGGGTTTCTGTGAGTTAAAACAAACAGTTTCACTTTGAGACACTTTGGGACAAGATGATTTTGACACGTGTCTTTGGAACAAAGATAACCAACCACCTGTGACCAGTAAAATGTGACCGGGCAGCGAGTGGTCTGGTGTTGAGGCAGAGCTGCCAGTGTGGCAGCAGGGATGCTGGCCTCACTGCTGGCTGCAGGGTGCATGCCATGGCCAGGGCAGAGGCAGGTGCTGCAGGGAGCCCTCTCGTCTGTGTGCCACCCCAGCCAATCTGTGCCAGCCTGTGCTCCGTGCTGTGCTGAGGCTAAGAGGGATCACTGTTGAGCCATGCTGTATTGGCATGACTCTGGATCCTGGTCACACAGCCCCTTACAGCATCCCTCCCAGGCCATGATCCTGGCATCGTTTAGTGTGAGGTGTCCCTGCCCATGGCAAGGGGTTGGAACTGAATGATCTTAAGGTCCTTTCCAACCCAAACCATTCTATGATTCTATGATTCTATCTCCTCATATCCTCATCATTTTCCCTAAGATACCGCTGTCTGCCAGTCAGGACTGTGACAGGCAGTAAGCCAAAGCTCCTGCCTTCAGCTCAGGTCAGTCAGTGAGATGTGGTGAGACAGCATCAAAGCCACCCTGGGCTGCAGAACAGGCTTGGATCTGTGAGCCCTGGTAACACTGCAGCGTTCCCAGCCCTGGCAGAACCTAGAGAGCCCTGTGCTCTTGAGGGAAAGCAGCAACAAAGCAGGAGCTGTTGCAGACCTTATTTACCTCCCAGTGGGCAGTAAAAAGCCCTACCCCAGCTTCACTCCCTCTTTATATTAGAAAGAATGCCAAATGGAAACAAAAATCCACATTTGCTACTGTGTGCTGTCCTTGCTGCCATGCGACCCAGGCGTGTGATTGAGTTGTTGATACTTGTGCTTTTACAGGATCAAATTCATAGCTGCTGTAGAAGCCTGCATAACTTGTCAGAGCAATACTCTACCCGAGCAGGTTACACAAGCTGGGGAGCTTCTCCCTGCCACAGGGTATCCTTCTATCTCTGCCTTCTTCATGCATGGCTCCTCCTCTCCGTCTTTTCACAAAGGCATTGGGTGTACTCATTTTCAAGGAAAACAGGTACAATTCCTCTTAGCAGCACCGTGAAGCTTGGTGAGAGGCCCCCGTGATGAGGCAATAGTTTCTTCCAGTCTTTCTTCCCATTGGAAGTGTTGCTTAAATAAAAGGGAAGGATGAGCCTCCACTCAAAGGAAGAAAAGCCTGGGCTTGCCAACCCGCAGCGTGCTGTGCTTGCTTTCCAGTTGCAGCCTGCACAGCAGTGCCTGTATGGATCTGTTTAGTCATGTTGGACTGGATGGGGCTGTTTGCTTCAGGACCGGTGTTTGTTCCCAGCTCTCCTAAAGGATCAACTGTTACTTGTGCTGCTAATCAGGTCCCTTCCTCCTTGGCAGGCAGGAGGTCCAGAGGATGAAGGGGCTCATTCAGAGCCTCTGTAGGAATGCGGGTCTTAGCAAAGGGACACCCTTGCACTGAAGGATCTCAGTAATTCCTGTGAGTGATGGCAGGAGCCCC
>JBCJKH010059437.1:13933-26025 GCA_039877255.1 Loriculus beryllinus | reverse complement strand
AAAGAAAGAAATGAAACGAAGGGGGGGAAAAAAAAAGGGAGGGGGAAGAGTGAGAAAGAAGATGTTTGTGTGTGTGGGTGTTCTACTTCCACTTTCTTCCCAAGAGGAGAAAAATTCTGTTGAGCTCCCTTCCAGGCTTCCAGTGAGTCTTACAGGCAAATATTCAGGTATGTTCTTGACAGCTTCTTAGAGGTCTTATTTTTAGAAAGAGTGAGTCACGCCCATCTTCTGGAGAAGCAAATTATTTTAAAACACTCTTGGCTGCTGAAAATCACTATTCTTCTTGAATATCTTAAGGGTATATTAATTGCCTACAGATAAAGATATATTAATTACCTACTGATAAACTCTTAAAAAATGTTGAGTTCCGATAGCAAGCACTTGAAGATAATTAAGAACTTGGGATAATTGAGAAATGTAGGGCACATCCACACACACTTCACATAAGGTTATTCAAGCAAGTCCCAAAAGAGAGGATAGGTGTATGCTACACTGCTGTGCCACACAGGTATACTAGCTCATGTATAGGAAGCAGTATAGCTGTGTGAATATGGTATTTGCACTGGGACTAATTAGGTCACTTCACTTTCATACTGTGATTGTTTCTAGTTTTGGAGCCAGCTGGGTATCTTTTTACAGTGCAGCATCATTCACTATAAACATACCCTTAAAATTATTGTATATATTCCCTTACATATCCATCCTGTGCACTGAAAGAATTAGGATCCCAGTTGGAAAATAACACAATTTTTCACAAGCCCTCATATATTTAAATATTCTCTATTTTGAGTTTCCTAACTTTAAATGCTTGATTTTGCCATCTGATTTTTGAAGAAAGAAAGAAACTTGAAAGTATGTTTTATTATGTTTGTGACAACCCTCCATTCTGTGATCTAACAGGTATTTGAACTACAACCTTCACAGCTGAGACTGCTATTCCTTGTAGTAGGAGGCAATTATTATCTCAGTGGGGAATAGACAAACCGATCATGTTGGACCATGGGGTTTGGAGGGACCTCAGAATAAGCTGACTTTCTTTTTTCAACTTCCAAGCACAGAATCTTTTGGCCAGATGAAAGGAAAATAATATTTGGGTTACTTTCATGATAGGAAAAATGGAAAGACCTTTTATGGCTTTTGCTCTTGCATGAACAAATTTTAGCATATTTGTGCTTTGAGTCAGATATTTCTGGAAGAAAAATAAATATGGAAACAGTAGAAGACACATGGTTAAGCTATGACTGAATGAAGACCATATGTGACATCATTGCTTCTTAAACATAGGTGCTGCTGATCTCAGAAAGTCATTTAAGCAGCTATCTATTTGGAGCTCTCAAGGGCAAATTACATGTTTTCTGATATACCACTGCAGTGCCAAAACGTTGCTTACAGAACTTACTAATCATTGCAGCAGCATAAGTGACAAAAGAAATTAATATATTACTAAAAATATTGCACAAGAATAATGAAAACTGTGTTCAGATGAAGGATTCAGGAGTATTGTGCAAGCTTTTTCTCTCTCAGTAGTTTAGGATTTTATGCCTCAAGAAGTTTCTTAAAGAAAAATTAAAGATAAAAATATTTTTTCATAAATATGCATTTCCTTTTTACAGAGTTAGCATGAAACACTGAATTTTTGTATCTCCTATGATTGAAGTATGAGTAATTGCACATATAATTGAACTGCCAGATATAATTTCTCTGATTAGGAATGTACAGATTTCAGTTTGGTTTTCTAGCTTGAAACTGATCTAGCATCATAGATTTGTAGGTTAATATGATCTATTGAGATAGATAGATTTCCATTGGTTTCTTTGTGCAAAATAAAGTCAGGCAATTCACAAATATTTAATTCAATTAAAGGTTAATTCCATTAAAATGTTGTCATGCTTCTGAAGTGATAAATGTGACAGCAATGAGCTCGACTCATGCCTAGGATACACTGAAATTTACAAGTCACATCTTTGAAGGCAGATCTTTCTGATGATAGGCAAATTTTGTCTGGGTGCGGGCTGCAACCATACAAAACGTATAACTTCAGGAAACTGGAATGAATCTATTCAGTATTAAACTGCCAGGGTGTTTGACTACACATTAAACCTGTCAGAAGGTATGAAAACATTAGAAAAGATAGTAACAAAATCACTGCTTACTTTCTCCTTAACCTGAACCCATCTTTAGCATAGGTTTAGTGTAGGTTTGCACGACTCCTGACCTTTGTTTGCAATATAGACTTCATGGGTTTTTGCTCAAAGTCATAATTTTCATCTTCCCCAGGTGAGTTGTTTAGCCCCTGCTTTGTATTACATACCACAGGAAAACTTGGGTTGTTTAATACAACATTCACATTACCCCAGACCTCTGCAGAAGCAGCAAGAGAGGGTCAGAGGTGTTTACTAAAAAAACCTCACAAACTAGAAATGAGGTTCCCAGTGCATCATGAGACTTATCCTGTTATCATTAGTATCTTAAACTCCGTGGGCTGAGAAGGAAAGTAATTATATTAGTAAAAATTAGCTTTGTAAATCCACCTTTCTGATAGAGAAATCACAAGGCAAAAGTATGGAGGAAGGGTAACAGGAGATTTTAAATTAAACTAGAAAATAAAAAACTTACACCCCTGTCACAATGATCAGTAAAACTTTCCAGTATAGTTCAGACCTACTTGAAAGGCTGTGAGGTGTTACTGAAATTAGAAATACTGGTTTTGCTGAATCGAGGTGTAATAATATACAAGTTTTTCTATAACAGATATATTCTTCTGACAACCAATATAAGAAGCATATAAAAAGAAGCATATCGTCTAAAAAGAATATGTACAAGATTGGTTTAATTAACCTAATATGCTTCCAATCCATCAACTAAATGGTTCAAATATTTTCAGGATGCTAAATGTAAATAAGAGAGGCAGAGTTCATAAATTCAACATACTGGTTTTTTGTTTGTTAGGTTATGCTGATTTTCCAATTGGAGTACTTAAAGCATTATTATTTCCTTGATAAATCTTTTTATTAATTTTTGATGTATATAAATACACAAAAGTCATAAATATGAACAAATAGCGCAAAAAGAGAATAATACAGAATAAAATGCAAATTATATTGGTTTATAATGCCAACAATAATTTACATCTCTAGAGCACTTGCCTTTCAGTTGCGTCAAAGCATCCTACAAATATTAGCTGTTTTCAAGGTTTCTGTAAAAGGATGAAGAGTTAGCAGTTGTGTTTAAACTGGTTTCAGTTTTTTAAGTAAGTGCCTGCTAATTTAGCGCACCTGTTTGAAGAAGGAACTAGCTAAAGGAGAAATGGACTACCAATATGTAATTCTGAACAATCAATAATAAAAATGCCCTTTTTTGTCACTGATTTCTTTGAAGATTTCCTGGGTCTTTGGGAGAAAAGGAGAATTTCATTTTAAGTGTATGTCAAAACAAATATAGTCCAGGACTACTAATTTTCAGCCCCATTTTCCATCCACTAAATCATCTTGTCCTTGTGTTCTTCTTAAGATTTGCATGTCACTGATCTCTAACAGTAGATTAAATTCTGCTATTCCATCTCTGAGCATGACACCTTACCTTGAGGACTTCCACTCTTTGCAGTTTCAATCATTCTGTGATATTTGTAGTACTGGTACTTGTCCAAGGAAGGCTTTTCTACAATAACTGTTTATACAGTCTCATGCTGCCACCATTAATGGGACATATGATCCTCCCCTTTTCAGATTCTATAGAAACTTGTCAAGTCTTCTTTATTTTAGGTTTTAGCATTAAATTTAAGAGAATATGAATAATAAAATTCTAATGCTCTATATACGTATTAAGGTGGACATATAGAGAGTTTGATAAAACTTCCTCTTTGTGCCAAGTATTTGTCTAGAGAATAATGACATATTAAAATATCAATACAGCTATCTCAATAGGTAAATTAGCAAAGAGAAATCAATTTCAAGAAATTAAAAAAAGATGAAAACAGAAGAAAAAAGGAAAACAGGAAAAAAAAAAGGAAAACAGGAAAAAAAAAAGGAAAACAGAGAGCTGAATTTGTATCTGCTATGTACTACATCAACAGACGTGACAGAAAACTGATCCAGCAGTCATTTCAAGACTATGTAACCAAAATCCATATTATGATGTTGGTTTCAAGAAATTAAGCAAGACTTAATCATTTTGACTTATCAATCTCTTACGATTTGTTTGTATGATTTCACTAAGTAGTTTGATGCATTGCTTAAGAGTATTCTGTTAAATATGTAACATTTATAAGAATTTCTTCCCATGACTGCAGGGATAATAGAACATTTTAACAGTTATCTCACAGAGAAAGCTCTCAACTTCTCGCTCCTTTTCTGTTAAATCTAAAAATCAACTTGCCTTTGCAGCAGCACAGACACATTTATTCACTGTAGATCAAAGGTGTGTAACATGACAAGGAAAAGTTACGGGACAATTGTAATGCAAGAGAGGACATGAAAATCTCCAGAAAGAGGAACTGGAGTAAGAAACTTCCACACAGGCTCTCTCACAACAGTTTACCAGGGTCATTACGTTTCTGTAGGTAATCTGGAGTTTTGTCTTGAGATTTTATGTATCTTCTGCATTGCCCAGGGACCCTGGAAGCTCCGTAGGAAGCCAGAATATGACACGCAGACAGAGATTCTGGTGTCTTCTTCACCTGGTCTCCTTTGCTTGGCTCAGTCATAGTACATAATATTGCTTAAAAGTCATAACCTTTCACAAAACTTATTTTTGGGAGAATGATAATGGATCATACAACATGTAAATATAACAGAAGAGTCCCTTTCAATTCCCATACCTACATACCCATGCATAATATCATCTTGGAGTTGACTGATGATGGCTTCTAAATATGATAGATCACAAATTTCTAGCTCATTTATTTCTTTCTGTTTCATAGAAGATTTGATTCTCGGCTATGAAATTTACCTAAATAAAGATTGTGTGTGAAACAGATTCTATGCCTCTAATTACAAAGAGTTGATTAACGTTGTTGTACCAGCCTTTCCCTCTATTGCACACTGATTTCATATAGCCCTTGCAGAAAAAGGAGTGCCTGCAAAATGAGACTGCACAAGCAAGGCAAGCCTGGGAGGAGACCTGTTGTAAATATGTAGGTGAGTATGTAGAGGTTTTCTGGCAGGCTTTTGAGCCTGGAGAGTCCTGGGTTCAAGCGTGCTTGTTGGGAGATCTTGACTGCAAGTCTCTCTTTTTTAGAAGGTGAGCGGGTGGTTCATAACTTGAGGAGATGAGGGTTCTAAATTGCCTTGCCTTCAGGCCTTCTGACTGCAGCAGTGGCAGGTCTGGCTTCAGTTCTGAAAAGAGAGAGGGTTTTTTGCCAAATTTTCTAACCCAAGTACCTGCATTGTTACATGCTTAGCGCTGACATGCAAATACTGACGCTCATACATATGCATGAATATGTCAGTGTCGGTCTTCAGCCGTGGATAGCTGTATGCTTGACTGGCATGTGTGTTGCTGATTACTTGATTCTTGGATTCCAATGATTTTTTGAGACAGCTGAAACCCCAATTTTTTGCATTTTGTTTATTTAGTGAAATATCAAAAAAAGAAGAGAAGGCGAAGGTTGATTTAAGTTTGGAGCTTTGTTTTTCAAGGCTTTTTTTTTTTTTTCCCTTTGGCTTTGGTGTTTTCTCTTAAGCTGTGTTTCAGCTTGCAGCAAGTGGTTGGCCACCCCTACCCTTCTGGTTCCTTGCTTTCTTTTACAGTCTTCCAGAACATGTTTCATGCCTTCCTTCTTTCTTGTTTAGACTAAATTAGCCAATGAACAACCTGACCCAGCTGCTTAGCTGTTCCCTGATCTGCATTTTACTTCTTAATGAGCTCAGAGTGACAAGCTATTTAGGCTGCTTGTTCCAGCATCAGCTCTGACTCCATCTGTAACTTTAGTGCCACTTCTTTGTCAGCAATGCCAATTACAAATGTGTGCCTTTCTAATTTACAGCACTCTAGTTATAACGCCCACGCTGTGCTCCGTGTGTTCTCTCTTTGCTTCTACTGTTTGTAGTCACCTGAGCAGACCTTCAGATTGTCAGAGCAAAGGTCTGCTACATGGCTGGCATTGATCAGCTATCTATAGCACCATATACAATTTGGCACTGCATAGATCATTTGCTCCCTTTCATCTGCCCTGAATTTGGAAAGCTCTGTCGGTTCACACGGGGTTCTACGAACCTGTCTGTGCATTGATCCTTCTGTGAACTGGCAATCCTGGAGCAAATGTGTTCCCTCGCATATGATACCACAATATGGGAAAAAGAATTACTTACTATGCATCTGTAGGGTTATATTATATTTTTCTTGGCCTCCCCCACGTTCATCTGCAGAAAAATCTTAAATATGTTCCTCTTTTGCCCATGAGCAATAACTAGGACTTGATCCATTTCTTTGTGTGTATTGTTAAAAATACAGAACATCCTGAAGTCTCTGCTCAGGCAAGTGCCATAGCACTAAGCAGTCTCCATTTCCACTGTTTTATAATTTGGTCTGCTGAGCAGCTGAAAATGGATCTGCTCTTTTCTGTTGCTGTTGCTACTGGGTTTGCATTGTCTTTTGACCAGTCTTCTCAGAAGTAAAACTTAGATACAGAAGGATGTTTAAAGAGATACTAAAGGAAGTAATGTTTGGCTCATTAGATTCTCAGACAGTTCCTCAGACTTAGTGGCTGGTATATTTTAGATTAATTAAAAGAGGTAACTGTTTCACACTGTTCATAATCTAATTTTTTGATTTAATCATGATCTTGTTGGTGTTCCAATTGGTTGGATGTGGAAAGAACATCATTGCCTCTAGCCATGCTGGGCAATACAAGAGCACTTTTAGATTGTGATTTCATTTGATGACTCACTGTGAGTGTGTTTTCTTCTGTTAAATGCTCCCTGTCTGAACCCTTTCTTAGAAAATGTGGAATACCCTCAATTTTTGTAAGCAGTGTGTTGAATGAGGGAAATACCAAGAAATGCATCATGTGAGACTTGGCGCGTATCTATTAATGCAGGACAGCAGGCTTCTGAGAGTTACCAGGCTACATTCCTGTCGTCAGATCCCATGTGGTGCTTCCAGCTTAAATGAGTGTGAATCAGCCAAGGTATTCCTGAAATGATTAAACCCTTTATCTCCCATGGACAGTGGAAGTAGAGTTTGGCTTTAGGTGGAGTACAAAAAAAGCAGTAAAGTGGAACATTTAGCACCTATTTCTACATTACTATATTCTTTAGGGAAAAAAAAACCCAATTAAATCTTGGGATAAAATTGTCACTCACAGGGTAAAATTGTTTAAAAGATGTGTGTTACATTCACAAGCATAACAGTCAGAAACTGTAAATCAGAAATTCTTGTATTAGAAAGTTTATATCTTGAGCCTTTAATACTGTCCATGTAGACTGCTGAGTCCAAACAGCCCCGTTTCACATGGCTGTGTATGCACTGATTTTGAACAACTTATGATCTCTTTCTAATAACTCTTCATTATTAGAAGACTGATTCAGCTTTGCAGGACAAAAGAAACAATGATGGACAAACTGCTCAGCATTTAGAGTTTTATGAGCAGCTGATAACTAAAATATGCAATTTCCTTAGATTATTAAAAGTGCTATAAAATTTTCAAATTTTATCAGAAATTCTACTCCAAATGCTTCTGCAAAGAAAACGTATCTTTGGGGAAATTCACAAAGGCAGATATATACAGGTAACATAACGGAGAACATCTCTGGATTCTTACATTAAGCAAGTATAGAAAGTGTAAGGAATGTCAGTGGCCAAAACTGTGACCTTTAATTTTTAATACTGCAAGATTCCCTTTGTTTATGTCTTTGTTGAATATTCCTCACTGTAAAGTTAGAAAAGCTGTGAAAATTATAATTCTAAAATAATATTAGAATTGGGGATGGTGTCTCAGGAAATTAGAATTGCTTTTCTTCTCCTGTTTTGAGTAGCTCAACCTCTTCTGAAAGGGAAGAATTATAAATGTTTTAGTCTACTTTCCACATGAGATATTATGTTGATGTCTGTAAGTGTCGTAGATAATAACTTCTTTTAGATTAATGTGGAATTCTGCTCATTTGAAAGGAGTAGATCCTCTTTATCTTTTTTAAGTCGATTTCTAGCAAGAGTAAAACTATTTATTTTAGCCAAAGTATTTTAGCTGCAATAAGGAGATGTGATTCTGATAGCAAAGTCTGTTTCTTACTGTTGACCTCCTCCTCTGTCTTTTCACTCATTTTTAGGGAACATGCTCTGGGGACTGCTGAAGGGACAAGTGTATGGATTATTTTTGTGGTCTGGCTATTCTTCAGCTGGTATAACAGCTACAGGGCATGATTACAAGCTAGCAAAACTTAGGTCAGCCCTGAGGCTACTCAGAATTGCACTGGGACTGGACAGTCCCCAGATGGTCCCGAGATATGGGACTGCCTTTTTTACCATTTTTTGTTCCTGCACTAAGGATACATTAGCCAAGGAACTAAAATCTAGCAAGTGAATAAATCTGGAGAGTTATGAATGTGTCATTTTTAAGTAGTCTCTTTTAAGATGCGTAGGATCAAAGTTTCCTCATTAATTTTCATTGATATTAGATCAGCTGAAGAACAACTCTGTCAAGATGGGTCAGTCTTTCCCAATTTTTTTTTTTTTTTTTTTTTTTGTAGGTACATCTCTTTTTCTTTTGGGATAAAATTAATAAATTAATATGATTAATATGTTTTAACTCTAGAAATCTGCATGAAAGTATTTTAGTTTAACTTCTTATATTGCATAGGCCACTGAATGTCATCCTGTAATTTTGCACTGAACCCTCTAACTTGAAGCTGAGCTAGAACATACCTTTTAAAAAGCTATTCAATATTGATTTAAGGACTCCCACTGAAAGAGAATCTACCATGGCCCTTGGTAATTTTTCCAGTGATTAATTACTTTTAGTGTTAATATTGTGCATCTTATTTTCAATCTCTCTCTCTTCTAATCCAGCAGTTTCATTGGGAAAGATATGAGATTTTTTTACGGTGTTCTATGAAGAACTGCTCAGCACCAATCTACCTGAAGCAAAGGTATTGTTGTCTTCCAGGAGTAATGATACATCAATAACCCCATGAAGCTTTCTGAGTACTACAGACATATCTTTAAATAGAATGGGCTTGAGCACGACAAAAAAACAGATCGTCCTGATGATTGCTAGAGATGCACTTACTTTTACATAGGATGTAGAGGGTGAGCTGTTGTGTGTGTCAGAAGGAGGGTACATTTACCCCCTTGCCCTGTACTTAGCAGCCTGAAGGAGGCAGAGATGAAGTCCTTTCCCGGAGTGTGTGTTTGAAAATACCATGATTATGTTGGTTAGCCTGCAGAGTCAGAATTTTTCAGACTGTGAGTTTTCATATATTCTTATAGAAGTTAACATGGTGATGGAGGTGTCCGGAGGATATCAGCTTCTCCCCTTAATTATAAAACATAAACTACTGTTAAAAGGAAATCACAACCTTTGCATATTTGCAGGCTAATTGATGCTGTAAGAATAACCAGTGGTTAAAAACTGGTTGCTTAGTCTTCAGTGCAGGCTAAAATTTCCCTGTTCGCAAATTAAGCAGTACCATTGGTGTGCATTTTTCTCTTTGCTTCTTCATCTCCAAATGTGCTTTAGTCCTAACCTAGAGGGACCACCTGTGAGCGAGAGAGTAGTTTAGTCTCCATGCTTATTCACTCCTTGGTCTCTCTGCTGAGACTGTCAAGCCAAGAATGCCAATTAGTTCAGCATTAACAAGCCTCTTTATGTGTTCTATTGGGCCTAAGAATTGACAGCTTAAATTCTGAATTTCCTCGGTTATGTGGATTTATGTTAAATTCTTGTTCCTCATGAAAATGCTCTCAAGCCATTAGTTGGGCTGTAACTAATTGTTTCAGAATTAGAAGTGGGCACAAATCAAAATCTGGTCAGGTTACCTTTGGACTTGGATACACTATCAAATCTAATCTGTATAGCCCATACATAACTGTGTTTACAACACTCCTCTATAATAAATTGTGTTTTCTAAAGCTGAGAAAGTTCTTAGTGTTATACTGGCGTATGTGCATGGGCCTGATACCGAAGCGAAGAGTGGGGCTTGAAGCAAACCCTGTTCAGGAACAAATTTTGAAAAGTGAAATAATTTTAAATCTATGCTTTATATAAACTTATTTGTACATTTCGGTCAACATTAGCCCATTCCTGTAAGAGCACTGCAAGTACTGGCTACACAGGGACATTGTGCTTTCTCCCACATTACCCTACATACTTAGAAAGAGATTTGGGTAAACTCAAGAAGACCATGCTGCCTTACTTTATAGTTCTCCTTCTTGTGTCTTCTTAAAAGCTTCCATCATGAGGACTACAAAGGAAAAAGCTAGCAGTGATTAGGCTCCTGTGTTGCTGAGATCACAATCTATCTCAGTATCCTGTATTTTCTCATTGCTTCCTTGTGCCAACCCCTCCTGCTGAGCTTTTTTTACTACATGTGGCAGGACTGATATTTTTGTGCCTCTTTGCACAGGGTCCGTCCCCCCGCACCCCCTGGAGTCTGGGTTTACGGTGTAGGATCCCATGCTCCACAGTAACACTAATATGCAATAACATATAAGTGCTCACAAAAAAGGCAAAATCAGAGAGATTGTTTCTAACTGCCTTTTCATGGGCTGTATGGCAGTAGTCAGAATGCCTGAAAAATATCTCCATACATGTTGTTTATAGCCCCATTGCATTAGTCAGCTTCCTTTAATAAATCAGATACAAGTTGTGACATGTTGTTAATTCGATCACTAATAACCTGCTCAAATTGCAAATCTATGTCAGCAGGTTGGTGTTGATTAAGTTGTAGTCACTACTAGCATATTGTTCTAAGTGACTGATAAATTTTATTTGCTGCAGTGATAGACTGCCTGCTCTGTTGTGTTTGGTTGTTGTGAGGTTTTTTTTCTTTTTTTCCTTTTTTTTTTTTTTCCCTTTCTTTCTCCCCTTGAAAGCTTAGAAAAATGACATAAATGGCCCTGAGGTGGTCCTCTATAGGCCTTTCTCTTGTGTTTGCTGCAAAGAGTGCTGGTAGCCACTAGAGGGGAGGAGACTGCCGGCTTTACTGAGCGCTTCACGCTAGAGCTTGAAGGTGCAGAAGCTGTCACAAGACTGGTTGCCCAACGAAATGGTTTAAAATATGTCACGAAGGTTAGTAAAAAATAAAAATAAAAAATGTTTTTCCCCCCTGCCCCCACTTCCCTTAATGCATTTGAAATATTAATTTCTCAGCACATCTGCTCTCTTTGGAGTGTTACTATCTCAGGTGATAACTGGGGGAGGGAAAAAACCCTACGGTAGAAAACATTTAAAATGTTACATCTAAAGGTAATATGTTAAATCTTTCAAAGCAAATGTTTTATTTTCTATGCAAGGATACTGGGAAATTAGAACGTGCTCTAAGATTAGCAAATGTATTTCCGGTGTGAAATGAGAACTTTTGATTTTATGTGTTCAAACTTTCCAGCCATTCTGTCCATTATTTTCTTCCCTCCCCACCCCCCCGCCCCCCTAACTATTGATGCTAAAATTACTAAACTAGTAGAAAACTTAAGCATTGCTCTGATAAACTTTTTGAAACATACAGGCTGTTCTATGTAACCAAATCTAAGCCAGAATACTAGAAATATTATCATCTCTAGATAGAAAAATCTATATTTGTGCCTTTATACATACAGTCTGACCTTTTTATTTTGTCTTTTAAAACAGAGTAAAATTCTTGGTATTGTTAAAGACCTATAATGTAGAACTGTAGCTTGTTACACTTACTCTCCTGAGTGTAATTGCACTAAGATCATTCAGTTTCCATTTGGAAAGCCAGTGGCAATTACTGGAATACAATGTATCATGCATTTGCTCACTGGATATAAAACGTATATACTAATTCGCAATAAAATGTAACAGCTGTCAGTGCATTTTCTGCTCTGTTACTTCAATAAATTGGAACTCTGACTAGAAAATGGGAATATTGCATTTTTACACACTCCGTAATGTGTTTGCTTTTTGCAAATACAATTTA